>VSMD01108499.1:0-18865 GCA_008750895.1 Mirza zaza
GGACTACTCCTCCCCAGGACTCCTCCACCCCAGGACTCCCTCCTTCCCTGGACTCCCTCCACCCCAGGACTCCTCCACCCCAGGTCTTCCTCCTCCTCTGGACTCCTCCTCCCCTGGACTCCTCCACCCCTGGACTCCTCTACCCCAGGACTCCCTCCACCCCTGGACTCCTCCACCCCTGGACTACTCCCCTCCTGGACTCCTCCCCCCACTATTCCCAGAACCCCTCCCTAGCACACCCTCCCCCAGGCCCAGGCCTCCTGCCCACGCCCCTCCCAGCCGGAGCTGCCAGCCAAGCTTCTCAGCTCCTAAGTGGGGCTCTTGGTTCTTTACGAGTCTCCCACCCCATAAAAGAGAGAGATCACCGCCGAGCTGTCCAGAAGCTCTGCCCGGGTGGTGGGAGGGGGGGCTGATCCGAGCATGGGACAACCCCCACCCCACCCTCACTCGGGGCGCTCCAGCCACCCTGGCCCGGGCCCGCGGGGTGGGGGTGTTGCAGCCCTGCCCCTCCTCCCCCTCCCCCCTCCCGCTGAGCCCCCTTCTGCGGTTGCAGGGGTTGGGGGGCTGCACAGGCCCGGCCCCTCCCAGGACATCCAGAGGGCTCAGGCGGCGGCTGACAACAAATGCCTCCTGATTAATAAAAAGTTTGATGGAAATTTCATATGTTGACTCGGATCCTAAACATTTTCCAGGAACATCTGGCCGAGGCCGGAGCCGCCTGTTTATGTTCACAATGAGAACATTTTTTCCGAGGCCGTCCGTCCGCAGCGATTGTCTCCTCGGAAGCGCTGGGGACTCACTGCCGGGCCGGGCTGGGGGTGGGGAGGGGGCTGGGGCCGCGCCCACCCGGCCGCCGGGCCCCTCGCCCGCGCTGCGCACGGGACCCTGCGGCGCGCTGGGACGCGAGCCAGAAGCCAGAAGCCAGCCCGGCCGGGCGCACCCTCGCGGGCCCTGCACCCCGCCCCCACCCCTTCCGCCGCTCCAGGGTTCCACCCCCGCCCCCCAGGTCCTCGCAGGCTTCTGACAGGCCCGCGGGTGGGTGGGCGCGCAGCCCTGGCGAGGGGGCTGGGGGACGCCCGGCGGAGCTCTCACCCTCGTCACCACGCGGGTGGGGACCCGCTGGCTCCAGCGCTGCGCCCGGGCCCAGCCTCCCTCCGGCGCCCTGAGCCCGGGGCCTCCGGCGCTCCCGTAGGGCGCACCCGCGTGGCGGCGCGGGCACGGCGCGGGGGCGCGGGCCCTGCAGCCGGGGACAGTGTAAAGACCCCCAAGTCGATCCCCCGGGCAGAGGCCGGCGGGCCCCACGCGAGCCAGGTGAGCCGCCCCCGGGCCGCCCGCGGGGGACAGGGTTTCCAGGCGGCGGGTGCCAGCTGGGGCCAGCCCTGCCCCGAGGCTGCACCGTGCCACTGTGTGTGGTCCTTGTGGGAGCTGCTCGGTTATTTTTCTTTCTTTTTCCCTCCTCTTCCTTTTTAATAAAATGCATCAGAGCGGAAGGCAGACACCACCTCCGATGTCCTTATAAAAATGTGTGCGCGCACACGTGCGCATGCGTGCGCAGCTGCGGGCGGCGGGCCAGAGGCTCTGCGCCCCCATCGCCCTGCAAGCGGAGGGGGCGCCTCCCCAGACACTTTTCTCATGGAAAGGGAAGCCACAGAGGGGGCCGCCATGGCGGTGGGAGCTAGGCTGGGAGGGACAGGTGGTGGCCTTCCCCAGGCCTCCCTCCGCAGCCTCCACAGAAGCAGGGTGGGGTGCACCATCCTGGGACCCTGGGAGCGGGGGTGGGGGTGGGGGTGGGGTCTCGGCTGTAGCTCTTGCCCTCGGGGCCACACTGGGCTCAGGGATGAATCCTGTGTGCTGTTGGACAGTGGCTCTGTAGAAGGACCTGCGCTCCCGTGGGCAGGGGTCCCCCACCGCTAGGCTTACACCCGTGTGAGGGGTAGAACCCACACTCCAGAGGGGTCCCAGTCACCACAGGGCATGTGTGCAGGAGGGACATGCACTGGAAGCACCTGGACTTTTGCTCTGAAGTGCAGCCCTGTGTTCATGCTGTTCATGCTTTTCCTGCAGAGCTGAGCTCCCCGGCCGACCTCCACCACGAGGGCAGCCTCCGCAAAGCCCCGTGGGCCCACCACCCTCACCAACCCAAGGCAGCGCCTGGGCTAGCCAGACGCCCAGGCAATTGTCCCAGGCTCCAGGTGTCCATGGCCCAGCTATACGAGGCCAAGGTGTTCACAGCCCTAGTATACAAGGCCCAAGAGTCCACGGCCCAGGTCCCTATGGCCCAGGTATCCAAAACCCAGGTGTCTGCAGCCCAGATATACAAGGCCCAGGTCCCTATGGCCCAAGTGTCCAAGGCCCAGGTGTCCACATCCCAAATATGCAAGGCGCAGGTCCCCATGGCCCAGGTGAGCGTGGCCCCGAGAGCGAGGCTCCAGCAGGCAGAGGGTCCCGGGCTGGCTGTACGGTGGGGCCTGTGTTATCAGGTGTGGCTGCCAGCCGTCCCCGTTATCTCCCAGAGGAGCCCTGTCCTTCCGCCAGCACCGATAGGGCCTCCTCTTCTCACCCAGCCACAGATAGTGTTATCCACCAGCCCGTGCCCTCGCCCGCCTACAAAGGCTCACACGGAGCCCCCTCGGCCGGAGATGCCCCCACACCACTCCCCTCCCTCCCGCAGGTCCCTGGGGCACGTGGGAGGGGCTCGAGGACTCATGTCTGGGAGGGGGCAGGGCAGAGCAGGGGAGAGCCGGGTGCCATGCATCCTCTCTCCGGCCAGCCAAGTCAGGAGCCGGCTTCTCTCTTAGGGCTCACTGTCCTGCGAGCCGCAGCCCCTCCCTCACTCAGGGCCAGCCACATGCTGGAGAGGCCCCTCCCCAGGACCCCAGCTCAGAAATAGCCCCTGCCAGCCAGAACCTCCAGCCCCTCCTCCCGATCACGGCCCCTGCAGTCCCGCCCAGGCTGGACCCCACTGGAGGGGCTGGTGAGCCGGGAGGAAGGCTCACAGGGCACCCCCTGGACCCAGCCTCTTCCCCATTCCCAGGCTGTGTCCCCCGGGTGCCAGGACTCTCTCCAAACAGTGCAGAATCCATCCCTCGGCCCTGGCCCTGCAGCTGCCACGAGTGTGTCCAGAGCGACGGGTCTGGACGTCCCAGGCAGGGGGAGCTCCCCAGCCACCCGGCAGGAAGACGTGAGGCTTTCTCCAGGAGACTTCCACTTGCCTGGGGTCAGGGGTGGCCCGTGGGACCCACAGAGGGAGGCAGAGGGGAGTGTGTGGCCTCTGAGGGTGGCTCACAGCTGCGTCACGGCTCTGGCCTTCACCCGTGGACCACCGGCTGCCATGCTGCCAGGACACTCAAGCAGCCCTGTGCAGAGACCCATATGTGGAGAACCTGAGGCCCCGGCCAACAGCCGGCCCCAACCCGGCAGTCACATGCATGAGAGCCAGACCTCGTGCGGCTCCAGATCCCAACCCACAGTGACCACAGAGGCAGCAAATGATTATTGATCATTGGTGAGCGGCTGTTGACCGCGTGTTCGGTCGCTCGGTTTCTTTTTTTTTTGAGACAGAGTCTCGCTTTGTTGCCCAGGCTAGAGTGAGTGCCGTGGAGTCAGCCTAGCTCACAGCAACCTCAAACTCCTGGGCTCAAGCGATCCTCCTGCCTCAGCCTCCCAAGTAGCTGGGACTACAGGCATGCGCCACCATGCCCGGCTAATTTTTTCTATATATATTAGTTGGCCAATTGATTTCTTTCTATTTTTAGTAGAGACAGGGTCATGCTCTTGCTCAGGCTGGTTTCAAACTACCTGACCTCAAGCAATCTTCCCGCCTCGTCCTCCCAGAGTGCTAGGATTACGGTCGCTCGGTTTCAGGGCGGTTTGTTACACAGCCAGAGCTCTTACCCTCAAAGCCCTCCAACCAGAGATTTTTCCGGGTGCCAGTGGGTGTCACCTGCCACCCCAGCAGGGGGCTGCCCCAGGCCCACTGAGGCACACAGGCACAACTCAGAAAATATTTGGGGCCGGGCGCGGTGGCTCATGCCTGTAATCCTAGCTCTCTGGGAGGCCGAGGCGGGAGGATCGCTCAAGGTCAGGAGTTTGAAACCAGCCTGAGCGAGACCCCGTCTCTACTAAAAATAGAAATAAACTAATTGACCAACTAAAAATATATATACAAAAAATTAGCCGGGCATGGTGGCGCATGCCTGTGGTCCCAGCTACTCGGGAGGCTGAGGCAGGAGGATCGCTTGAGCCCAGGAGTTTGAGGTTGCTGTGAGCTAGGCTGACGCCATGGCACTCACTCTAGCCTGGGCAACAAAGTGAGACTCTGTCTCAAAATAAAAAAAAAAAGAAAAAAGAAAATATTTGGGAGCTCAGGGCCCCGTGTCCTGCCCACCTGCCCTCTGGGGCAACCGCAGGGACTGGCCACCCACTCACGGCCCGGCCAGGGTGGGGGCTCCCGGCTCCCACGGCACACAGAAGAGGGTGGGACACAGACCCGTCCCCGCGTCGGGGGCAAGGGGGTCCCCGGAGGCGGGAGGCTGAGCTTCGTGCCCCATGGCACACAGGCTGCCCTGACTGGGGGTCCTGGGGTCCAGGGGCCACCTGCGAAGTTATTCTGCAGGCGGGGGTAGGTCAGGAAAACGGGGCATCCTCAGCCCTCCATGTCCACCCACGCCTGTCCAGAGTGGGGGCCGCCCAAGGGGGAAGACTGCTCTCTCCTCGGCCCCTCCGCCTTATGGCTCAGCGGCGGGCGGCATGCACATGGGGAAACTGAGGCTCAAAAATTGCTGGTGAGAGCTCTGGCTCCATACAACGCCCTCAGCCACAGGATTGAGCCAGAGGCTCCTGGAGTTCTGGGGACGTGACATCCCTGTCTGTCCAGGGTACAGCCTGTGGCCCTGAGGAGGAGGCCGGCTTCACACGCTCACGCTCGCACCCGCGCACTGGCGGGGCTGGGCCTCGGAGTCCCTGGCCTGGGGCTCCCGCCCCGCAGTTCCAGGGGGCGCTCCGTGGGAGGTGGGGAGACGCGGCCAGCAGCTGCGCCCCACGCCAGCCCCGCGGGCACGAGCACACATGCAGGAGGCCCAGAGACCCCCTGCGTGGGCACACGGGCGGACCCGGGCCTGATTTACGGCGGCTCCCGCACATGTGTCAAAGACGCCGTGTTAAGCACCGGCATAAAAATAATATATAGGTCACCGCAACGTTTTTACAACCTTCCTCGGCCCTGCCCTGGAACGCCAGGATCCAGCAGGTGAAATAACACACGTTCCGGTGGCGGCCGAGGGCAGGCGGAGAGCCGGGCCGGGCGGCTGCATCTGGGCCCCAGCCCTGGGGACCCCGCATGGGCCGTGCAGGGTCAGACCGGGGAGGCAGACACCCACCTAGCCCGTGTCGGGAGAGCTCCTGACCCCGGGGACCCACAGCTTTGCAGGGATGGCCTGGGGGGGGGGGCCCGAAGAAGGGACGCCCGGCAAGGTCTCCATGCACCTGCCAGGTGCACCGGGGGGTGTGGGACCCCACAGACACGTTGCAGCCGCTTTGGGGTCCCCCTGGCCAGGCCCTTCGTCACAGGGAGCACCGCCCTTGAACTGGGGACAATCTTGGGCTACAGCAGGGCAGGTGGGCGGCAGGGGACAGAGACCAGGCTGGGGACGTCCCATGCGAGCAGTGCTCAGGGTGCAGCAGACAGCAGCTGCTGTGTGACAAAAATCCCCATCACACCAGGTCCTCCGGGGGTGCAGCAGGCCCTTGATGCTGCCTGCCAGCCGGAGAAACTTTAATCAGGGCTGGCGGAGCACGCCCCTTTTCCTCTCACAGACGGGCGACTGGGGCTGGGAACTGAGGTGGCACCTTCTGCAAAAAGGAGGCACCTGCTGGGTGGGTGCCTCGTGGCCTGCAATGCCTGGACACCAGCCCTGCCCTGCCGTGTGCGGGGACACAGTCGTGGCCGGGGCACCATCGGCCCGCCACGAATCCTCGGGACAATCCACGGGGACACCGAGGTGGCCACCTGGCCGTGTGGGGACCTGCTGGGATCACCACTCTCCGAGGGTCTGCAGGGGCTGGAGCCTTGGTCCCACAGGGGAGCGGCGTCCCCACCTGTTTCCACGGTGACAGGCTGCCAGCCTTTGCCCTGGGGTGAAGGGCAGCTCGGGCTAGCGAGGACCCCGGCTTCTGGCATAGAGAAAGTTCGAGGGGCGCGGGGCTGCCCCGTGAGGGGGCGACCCTCTGTGTGCGTGGAAGGGCAGGCTGAGGCGAGCGCCGTGGGTCCCTCCCGGGCTGGCCGGGGGCGTCTCTGGGTGGGTGCGTGCCCCACGCCTGCATTGCATGGGCAGGGCCACGCTACACGCCCGGTGAGAGCAGGGCTCGAAGGGCGCCAGACCCCCAACCCGGGAAGCCATCTCTCCTGCACTTCCGGCTGCAGCCGGGGAAGTGGCCTGGAGCCCACTGCCCGCCGCGCCCTCTGCGGCCCGGAGGACCCTCCTCTGCAGCCCTGCTGGACTGTCCCGAGAAAAGCCAGGTACCAGCCTCTGCAGAGCCTCAGCCCTGCGGGTAGGGCGAATTGCAGAGGAGCCGCTGGGCTGGAGGTGCCGCCTAGAGGGGGGCCTCGTGGGCGTGGCGCCCACACATCACAGGGTCTCCAGCCGGGCTGGCCACTTGCCCTGCCCACACACAGGGACAGAGGAGCTGGCCGGGCGCGGCCCATTCCTGGTGCCAAGAGTGGGGGCTGGGCCCTGGAGGGGCTGGGCGCGCAGGTGGGGCCTCGTCAGCCCGGAGGCCTCCCTGGACACCCCCCCACCGCCGTACCCTCCAACCCCCCCACCGTCCCCTCCACCCGGCCCACGGTGCCCAGGGACGGAAGGGAGCCTCCTCAGGGCTGAGTGGCTGAGGCAGGGGTCTGGCCTGGCTCAGGGACAATTTGTGCCCCTCGGGCCACCTCCAGTGGGACTGGGGACGCAAGGGGGACCCCACAGTGAACGCTTCCATCCCCCTGGCCTGCACCCCGGCCCCAGCCTCCCTCCCAGGGGCGGGGCACTCCGGGGTCGCCCCGGCCTCCAGAGATGGATCCGGGTCCGGGTGGGGTTTGTGTGGACCCCTGAGCCGCGCACTCCCTGGAGATCAGAACCGGCCACAGCGCCACCACGGCCCTGCTCCACACCCCACAGGCTGGGGGCCCTTGTGACACAGGGGTGGCGATGGTGGGTGGCCCAGCTCTCACATGCTCCGGGTCGCTCTCTCTGTCTCTGTCTCTATCTCCGTCTCTGTCCCTCTCTGTCGTCAGGAAGCCCAGGGGGTGCTGGGCACCTCCAGCCGCTCCCGCCCACCCAAGACCAGGAGCCTGGGCTGGTGGCCGCGCTGCAGACGGAGTGGCCACAGGGGGCGCCGGGAGGCCCGGTTCCCACCCAGCCCAGAAGGGGGACTGGGAAGGAATTCCGGGAATTCTCGGGCAGAGCAGGCGGGAGGGGCGGGCTCGCGGCCGTCTTCTGGGGCTCACAGAGCACGCACTGCTTGTGACCAGGAGAAACAACTTCTAACCCTGACGGCCGGCTCCCCCGCCCTCAGGCTCCCCGAAGCTGTCGCCTCTGCCCTGTGCTCCTTCACTCTCCCTCACACCACCTCCTCCCTGCAGCCCTCCCAGAATAGAATGGGGCGCTGTCCCCTGGGCGGTCTCCTCGTCACCCTCCAGGCTCAGGGACGTGCCTCCGGGTCAGCCTCTGGCCCCTTGCGAGGTGGGGGCTCAGACACAGGTGGCATTCGGACACGAAGATGATGAAGATGACGTGGGGCTGGCCACCCAGCGGCCCCACCTCAGGCGGGGATGGGAAGTCTGTGGTCCACTGGTGCCGCCTGCAGGGAGCCCGGCCAGCGACCCCCGAGGGCTGGCTCTTTGGGGTCTGGGGCGGGCAGCAGGGCCAGTAGACTAGGAAGCTGCGCAGCTGGGGGCCCGTCCCTTCCGCAGAGCCCCAAGGGCCCTCCGGGGTCTGGGTGCTGTGCCTGGCCACCAAGAAAGGGCCCCAGGACTCGCCCTTGAGTGCATTGCCCAGGCTGGGGGTCCCCAAGTCCCGGGCTGGCTGCACCCCACAGGGGTCCTGTCCTCGCTGGGCCTGGGCAGTGGCTGGCTGCCACCCTGCTGGGTCCTCAGCCCCTGCGGCCGGGCAAGAAAGGGAGTGCGCAGGAGAAGGGTGCATAGTGGGGGACCCGGCCCTGAGGTCCGGTCTGCCATGTGTGGCCTCCCGAGGCTGAGCCCACAAACCCAGCGGGCACCTCCTCCTCCGGGAAGCCTCCTCTGACTCCTCCTGCTCCTGCACCCAGCCCCACCCGGGTGTCGGGAGACCACTGGGGGCACCTCGGGGTCTCCCAGGAGGCCCTCCCGGCCACGCTCAGGGGCTAGGGGAGTGTGGGGGTCCCCAAATGTCTGCCCCTCCAGACCCGGCCCAGGAGGGTTCCTCCAGTGGGGGCTGCAGTCGCCCCGTCCGGCCGTGCCCGATGCCGTTCTCAGAGGTTCAGGGCCTGACCTGGAAACAAGGAGGCCAGGGCGACGCACAGAGCGGGCGGAGGGAGCGGGGTATCTCCTCGCGCGTCTCGGCCGCTCTCCCGAACCGCGGACCCCCAGACCCGTCCCTTGGATGCTGTGGGGAGTGGAACTTCTCTCGAGCTTATCAGATGTTTCCACGGGAGCAGGGAGCGGGCGGGGCGGGGCGGGGCAGCGGAGGGAGGCCTGGGCGCGCTGGGGCCGGCTCAGGGTGTCCGCAGCACGCGCCCACGACACACGCGCCCACGACGCACGCACGCCCCACACGCCTGCCAGCCCCATGCGTGCACACGCCATGTAGAGTGTCCACGCACGAGCCCACCATGCGGGTGCCCTGAGGCGGTGGTCCCCAGCCTTTGTGGCACCAGGGACCAGAATCATGGACCTTGCACATCAGGAGCCCTCTGGTGCCTCAGTTTCCCCACCTGTCAGGTGGATGCGAGTCACTGCCCTCCTCTGGGGTTGCTGCAAGGCCTACATGGGGCGGTGCGCGCCCAGCACACAGACACACACAGCCACGCAGCTGCTCACGGGCCAGGACGTCACATGCAGAACCACGAAGCCACACACAGAACCATGAAGCCACACATGGAACCACAAAGCCACACAGGGAACCACGAAGCCACACACAGAACCACGAAGCCACATGCAGAACCACGAAGCCACACATGGAACCACAAAGCCACACATGGAACCAGAAGCCACACACGGAACCATGAAGCCACACACAGAACCACGAAGCCACACACGGAACCATGAAGCCACACATGGAACCACAAAGCCACACACGGAACCACAAAGCCACACATGGAACCAGAAGCCACACACGGAACCACGAAGCCACACATGGAACCATGCCCACACCCTCTCCCCCGTCACGGATGTACACCCTCACATGTAGGGACATCCACTGCCATGCAGCCTCACACGGAACCACGGAGGATGCTCCGTCTGTGGGAGCCCACGGGGACCCAAGCCAGGCGCTGGGCAGGCGGTGCACAGAGGGAGGACGGAGGACAGACGGACGGAGCATGGGCCAAGGAGCGAGGACGCCTGCCGGCGGAGCAGGACGAGTCAGGCGGGTGAGGGCGAGTTGGTGGCGTGGCTGGGCCTGTGACCCGCACACGGGTGGAGCCCCGAAAGGTGAATTGGGAAGACGGTTTCCAGAGTCCGGGACACCCCACAGGTCACCGTGCCACCCAGGAGGTTGGGTGGCGGCACAGAAGCCCATCTGTGTCCCATCTGCAGGCACAGGTGTCCTCACCTCCCTCTCCCTTCAGAGATTTCAGGCCCTGCACGTGGTGTCTGGCTCCTGCACACGTGCACACATGCTCAGGCACACGCGTGTGCACACGCATTCCCATGCAGCGCACACGTGCACGCGCTCCTGCACACAAGGTCACCTCTTACAAATAAGGCGTTTGTCAGGTGACACGGGACAAGGTGTCGTGGGGGGTGGGAGAGAGGGAGGGAGGGTCCGAGGGAGTGACCAGGCAGGAGGGAGGGGCTCTGGCAGAGGCGTGACTGACAGGTGGGTGCAGGCTGGCCCCGCCCGCCTGAGCTGCGGATGCGCGGCAGCCAGTCCTGCCCTGGTCCTCTAGGCTCCAAACGGAGGGAATCGGGCCTCCCCTCCGCGTGTCAGCCCCAGCTGGGCAGATGCACTGGGCTGTCCACGGGCAGCCCGCCCAGGCCCCAGAAGGGCCCAGACAAGGTGGGCATTGTCCCCGAGGGCACCCTGTCTGGGGCGGAAATGTTCCCACTGGCAGTGGGCACCTTGGCTGGGCAGGCAATCCTGGCAGGCTGCCTGCAGGAGGAGGTGGCACACTGGAGTCATTTGTGATGGGATTTTGACAGATGGATGAGGCCAGGGTGGTCCAGACAGACCTTCAGGGTCTTGCTAGGGTGTGGGCAGGGACGCCGGCCACAGGGGCCAGAGCTCGGGAGGCACAGGTGGCTGGACAGGGTGGTTGGCCCGGGTAGCCGCACCCCAGCTTTCTGGGACCCCACCTCGGGGAGAAAGCGGCAGGGGGGCAAGACCAAGCACGTGCGGCCCCGCCCCGGGTCTGGGGGCATCACTGTGGTCACAGGCCCCGCGGGGCCCATGCCTGCTCTGCCCCGGCCCTCCGGGCCGTGACCGTGGCGTGTCGGCGTGCTGGGCCCGGGCTGGGAGGCGGCGCACAGCTGGCCGGGCGGGCGGCCCCGCATTCCCGGCGCCTGCTGGAGCATGTCCCCCTGGCTGCGGCCCAGACCGGCTGCTCAGCGGCGTCCTCCGGAGGCCGGGCGGCCCCGTGACTTCCCGGCCCCTGAGCTCAGGCCTGGCCCGGCCGGCCGCCCCAGCTGTCCCTCCCGCCCGCCCGGGTGGGTCTCCTGGGCCCCTGGCCCCGCCCCGTCTGTGGGGTTCTGTGTGTGGGGGGGGCAGACAGGGCCCGGGGCGGGGGCGGCAGGGCACGCTCGGGGAGCCGGGGTCGGCTGCGGGTCGCGGGGCAGCACCCAGGCGTAGCCCTTCTGTGGGCCGAGCGCGTCAGCCCCTGCACCGCCCTGCCGAGCCCGGCTCCTCACCCCCAGGGCTGCAGGGCCAGCGGGCACCTGTGCACACGGCTCTGGGGGCGGCCCTGACGCCTCTGCGCCTCAGGGAGCCAGGCCCCTCCCCTCCCGTCCTCACCCCGCTCCCTCCCGGGGCCTGCCCGGCAGCACCTCCCCAGACCCCGCACTGGCCCCCCTCCTGGGTCCCTTCAGGGACTTCCGTGGGAGCGGGCTGTCCCGTTGCCCCCTTCCCTGGTTCCATCTGACGCACGAGCATGCATTGAGCACCACTGTGTACCAGTGCCAGAATGCCAGGAAGACGCCAAGTCAGGATGGGGTCTCTGCGCCCCGCCAGCCACGCTGGGCCCCACAGGTCATCCGTGGGGCAGGCCGCCCGTCCGTCTAGCCCGCCGTCCCTGCACGGGGAGTCCCTGCACGGGGAGTCACAAGCTTGGCAGAGATCCGCCGGGGCAGCCGGTGGGGCTGACGGCGGCCAAGGAAGCCTGGGAAGAGCCGGGCCCCCACCCCCACCCCCCCCCCACCCCCACCCCCACCCGTGGGCCACGCCGGCCCAGACGCCCCGTCATAAAAGCTTTACAGTCCCGCATGTCATCCTCGATTTCACGTGTTCATCCTCCACATGCGGGCCCTGGTGAGCTATTTGGCACAGAAAATGCCCCCCAGGGCGCCGTAAATGTCACCGGCCACGGATGCTATCCGTGATGGTTACCAACGACTAGAGCTGGCCACCCTGCCTGGCCCCGTGCCGTGGGCCGGGCCGGGCGGGGAGCCTGGTTGCTCCTTCCTACTTGCCGTGTGGCCTTCCAGAAGCCCCAGGGGGCCCCGTGGGACGGCTCGGCTGAGAGTCCTGACCCGCTCTCCGGGGGGCTCCGGCCGCCCAGGCCTGGCCCGTGGGGCGGGGGGGACCTCGGATCATCGCAAGCCCAGGATCCCAATGCCTGGGCGCACAGAAGTGAGTCACAGTGACACCTTCCAGGCCCCACGCCTGCTGGCCTGGGCCCTTGGGCCAGCATGGCAGGGGCTTCCCCTGGGCCAAGCCCCCTGGGGTGCCCACGTCCAGGAGAGCAGCCGTGGACAGAGGGGGACCCCCGCCCTCCACCTCCTCAAGGCACCCGCCAGGGCCCGAGCTGCAGGGCTGGGTCCCTGTTGCCTGCACAGAGGGGTCCCCGCCCTCCAGCCCCCAGGGGAACTGGATGGGGGGCAGACAGGAGGGAAGCGGAGTTAGCAACTCCAAGTACTAGAAGCTTCCACGCCCTGCTCCAGGTGCCTGGGATGCCAGCATTCTAATTTCAGCGGATCCTTCGGGAAGCACTGGGCTTAGCAGCACCCTCAGCCTCGTGGCCCTGTGGTCCGTGGCCCTGTCACGATTTCTCGGCTCCTCTCAGCGACCTCAGCTTCCTCACCGGGGTCTACACCCCTCCCCGTCTCCCGGGGGCTGCTGTCCTGGTCTGCCCGGCTTGCCCCGTGCCGCGCCAGCTCCCCTCAGCCCGCCCGGCCTTCCTCCGCGCCTGCCAGGCCATCCCGATGGCTCCAGCCCCAGGACCCCTAGCCGGGCGGAGAGGAGCCCCTTCCTCCCGGCCTGTCACCCGGCAGGGTGGCGCTCACAGCCGCCTTGAGAGGCCTGCGCCCTGCAGGTGCCCAGGCCCGTTCCCAGCACAGCCGGCGCCTGCCCGACGCCCCGTCGCCCCGAGTGGCCCTTCCCTTCCCTCCGCCAGTTTCTTCCTCAGGGCGGCTGTGTGTTCCTCGGTGCTGGCAGGGGCCCCTTCGAGGTCGGGTGCCGGAAACCCCCGCTCTCATCGGCTGCTGCCACGGGGTCAGCAGAAAGACTGCACCTGGGCCGGGCGCAGTGGCTCACGCCTGTGATCCTAGCACTCTGGGAGGCCGAGGCGGGCGGATTGCTAGAGGTCAGGAGTTCGAAACCAGCCTAAGCAAGAGCGACACCCCGTCTCTACTATAAATAGAAAGAAATTAATTGGCCAACTAATATATATAGAAAAAATCAGCCAGGCATGGTGGCGCATGCCTGTAGTCCCAGCTACTCCGGAGGCTGAGGCAGGAGGATCACTTGAGCCCAGGAGTTTGAGGTTGCTGTGAGCTAGGCTGACGCCACGGCACTCACTCTAGCCTGGGCAACAAAGTGAGACTCTGGCTCAAAAAAAAAAAGAAAGAAAGAAAGACAGACTTTACCTCCAGGCAACCTGTTTGCTTTCCCGTATGGTTTGTCCACAGCTATATTTTCCTACGTTAAGCATATCGTTTTACATCTAACGTTTGCATCTTTAATTCAGTTGTACTCACTTTTATTTATTTACTTTAGTGACAGGGTCTTGCTCTGTCCCGCGGGCTGGAGTGCAGTGCACTGCAGCCTCCATCTGCAGGGCCCCAGCCATCCTCCTGCCTCAGTCCCTGGGCAACTACGAGCTCATGCCACCACGCCCGGCTATTTTTCTGTAGAGACGGGGTCTCGATGTGTTGCTCAGGCTGGTCTCAAACTCTTGGTCTCTATCGATCCTCCTGCCTTGGCCTCCCAGAGTGCTGGGATTACAGGTGCGAGTCCCCACCCCCCACCTAGTTCTAGCATCTGCATTACCTGGCAGATCTTAGGTGTTCGATGAGTATTTTTTGAATGAATGAATGAAGGACTCTATAAAGCAGCAGCCCCTGCAGCGCACGACCCTCTCTACTCTCTGGCCTCCTCCCAGAGCTCCTACACCAAGGTCCTGGGCAGACCCTCCCTGCGGCCAGGAGCTGTTCCGGCCACATCCAGCCGGCGTGCCCTTCCTCCGTCACACTCACCTGAGCACACTGGGCGGACTGTCCATGCCCTCCTCTCTGTGAGAATGACCTTCAAAAACCCAAACCAAGGCCAGGCACAGTGGCTCATGCCTATAATCCTAGCACTTTGGGAGGCCAAGGCAAGAGGATCACTCAAGGTCAGGAGTTCGAAACCAGCCTGAGCAAGAGTGAAACCCCATCTCTACTAAAAATAGAAAGAAATTAGCTGGACAACTAAAAATACATAGAAAAAATTAGCTGGACATGATAGCGTATACCTGTAGTCCCAGCTACTCAGGAGGCTGAGGCAGGAGGATCGCTTGAGCCCAGGAGTTTGAGGTTGCTGTGAGCTAGGCTGACACCACGGCACTCACTCTAGCCTGGGCAACAAAGCGAGACTCTGTCTCAAAAAAAAAAAAAAAAAAAAAAAAAAACCAAACCAAAATTGATGCGTGTCATTTATTTTTAAAAATCAAGCAAAATAAAAAATAATGTACCGTGAGAATAAAACATGACCCCAAATTCCTTCCTTCAGAAGGAACCCGTGTTAGTCGTAAGTGAATTGTAATCCAGGCATTTCCCAGGCATTCCAGGGGGTCATGTGCCAACTTGTAGGCACAGATATTTATGGTTTAATCACAGGGATGCTGTAAACTAATCGTGCTCACTGTAAATACAATGTTCTTTGAATTGTAGGAAGGGAGGGAGGGAGGGAGAGAGGAAGGGAGGGAGGAAGGAAGGAGAAAGAAAATGAGAAAGAAAAAAAGAAAGAAAGGATAAAGGGAAGGAAGGAGAAAAAACAAAAGAGAAAAAGGAAAGAAAGCAGGAGGGAGATAAAATGAGAAAAAAGGGGAAAAAAGAAAGAAGGAAAAAAAGGAGAAGGGGAAGGAAGAAAAAAGAAAGGGGTGGGGCTGGGGACTTGCACCTCTAATCCCAGCACTCTGGGAGACCGAGGTGGGAAGATCGCTTGAGGCCAGGAGTTCAAGACCAGCCTGGGCAACAAAGCAAGACTCCGTCTCTATAAAAAATAGAAAAATTAGCCGGGCATGGTGGCGCATGCCTGTAGTCCCAGCTACTCGGGAGGCTGAGGCAGGAGGCTCGCTTGAGCCCGGCAGTTGGCAGTTGCTATGAGCTGTGATGATGCCACTGCACTCCAGCCTGGGTGACAGAGTGAGATCTTGTCCCTAAGAGAAAAAAAAAGAAAAACAAACAAAAAACCCAATACGTGTTCTCTTAGTAAACCTCTACCCGTTTATCAGAGAAGGGACCATCTCTCCATAGGAATTTATCGAGACACCTCTTCGGCCCAAACCGTGTGACACGGCCACCATGGCTAGGAGGCAGTGAAGGAAAAGCTGACCTATTTTTGTCTCACTGTCTTGAGCTGCATCTTTCCAATTTTTATCGAAAGAAAACTTTTATTTCACTGACCTTATTTTCATTTCGAGCACTTACTTCTCTGTCTGTGTCGTCCGTTCCTTTTCCAAAGACAGCACTTTCCCAGATCGCGCTTAGGATACTAGAGTTTATTTAACATTCTCCTGACCGGGCGCGGTGGCTCACGCCTGTAATCCTAGCACTCTGGGAGGCCGAGGCGGGCGGATCGCTGAAGGTCGGGAGTTCGAAACCAGCCTGAGCAAGAGCGACACCGTCTCTACTATAAATAGAAAGAAATTAATTGGCCAACTAATATATATAGAAAAAATTAGCCGGGCATGGTGGCACATGCCTGTAGTCCCAGCTACTCGGGAGGCTGAGGCAGCAGGATCGCTTGAGCCCAGGAGTTTGAGGTTGCTGTGAGCTAGGCTGACACCACAGCACTCTAGCCTGGGCAACAAAGCGAGACTCTGCCTCTAAATAAATAAATAAAATTCTCTTTGGTGCCCTGAATTATTTCTGTTTCTTCCAGTGTCATTTACTAAAAAATCTCCCTAACGTACCCAGAGCAACTCTGCGAACACACAAATCAGACCCCGTTTCTCGTCTGCCTAAAATCCTTGCCATCCAGGAAGCAAAGACGCTCTCAGAGAGCAAACGCTGCGCTGGGAGCCTGACCGCAGCGTCGCATCATGACACGCTGAATTTTAAAAAAGAATCCGCGCACCTTCAGCCATTCTAGAAAACAGAAAGAGTCAGGGAGGGGGAGTTTTCCCTGTGGAACGACGACATCCACCCAGGGCGGAAGGGATGACAGAAAGAGAGAGCCACCTGCCTCGTGTGCTGGTGTCGTGGCGGCAGGACGAGCGCCCGTGGCTCTGGGGACCGCTGCACGTGGGCCGCGTGAGTCATCGGCCCGCCGTCTCCAAGTGGAATGTGAACTTCCGGGGTGCAGAGAAAGAGGGGGAGCAGACAGCGCCCCGAGGGGCCAGGCTCACCCTTGACTAGGCAAAGCTCCTAAAGGGACATCATCAGGTGTCTTGGGCGGGGGACAGGTGGGGAAGAAAGGTGCCGACCCACCCTCGCTGCGTGGCCAAGCGTGACGCCCTCCTGGTGGCCAATCGAGGAACCCTGCCGTTTAGGGGAGCAAAGCCAGATGTGTCCGCCTCCTCTCAAAGGGTCTGAAAACCAGCACAAGATGCATCTATTTTTATTTTTTATTTTTCTCTTGCAGTTGCCAGCTGAAAGGTGCATCTATCTTTCGAGACAGAAGAGAAAGCAAACACGTTGCCTTGATTAGAACGGGGGTTACGGGCTCCAACCCCCACGCAGCCAAAAACCCGAGCGTAGCTTCTCACTCCCCCCACGTCAACTGCTGGTGGCCCACTGCTGACTAGAGTCCTTGCCGACAAGACAAACAGTTGACTAACACGTCTTTTGTGTGTCATACATTATATGCTGTGCTCTTACAATAAAGCAAGCAAGAGGGAATATCACTGAGAAAATCGTAAGGAAGAGAAAATATATTTACTATCCATCGAGGGGAACCGGATTGTCATAAAGCTCTTCATCTTTGTCCTCTTCGCGTAGAGTAGGCAGAGGAGGAGGAGGAGGAGGGGGAGGGGTTAAACTTGCTGTATTAGGCATGGCAAAGGTGGAAGAGAATCCCCGTTAAGTGGACAGGAGCAGTTCAAACCATGTTGTGCGAGGGTCAACTGTAATTGTGAATGATGAATCTTAGGATACTGGACGTCATGGCAGACAGACTCTCAGATGTCCCTGTGGCCCCTGCATCCTGGGGACCCCACCCTGACTCACTTCTACCTAACAGAACAGAGGCAGCTATTCTTATTATGTGTGTTACTTACTCATGATCTCAAAACAGCTGCTGTGACTCCACCATCACACTCTGCGTGTTCAAGGCCAGGAAAAGGGTGGAAGAGTCAAGATGTGCTGAGTAAAATGGGTGTTCTCAGGCCGGGCCCAGTGGCTCATACCTGTAGTCCCAGCTCTTTGGGAGGCTTAGGGAGGAGAATCTCTTGAACCCAGGAATTTGAGGCCAGCCTGGGCAACCAGGGAGGCCATAGCAAGACCTCTACAAAAAATATAAAAATTAGCAGCAGGCCCCGGGGCTGGCTGCTCCATAGAGAGCGAGGCCCCTTTCGGGCCCACTCTCTCCAGGACCCCTCCCCCAGCAGTACTGAGGGTGCCACCCTCACCTAGAGAGACCCTCGAAGCAAAGAGCTGCGTATGGAGTCTGGCCCCTGAGGACCAAGGCCTGAGTCTGCCAGGACCCTGAGCCTGGAGGCAGAGCCTGCCGCGGTCGAGCCTCAGAGGAGACCCCAGCCTCTCCGACACCACAGCCTGGAGAGAGCCCACGCCACAGCCATGCTGCCATGATTAGTGCCTGTGCGGTCACCTGCCACCCGGCCGTGCCAGAGGGACCCGGTGTGCACAGAGGGTGGCTGCTCCCTTTCTGCGGGTCAAACCTGTCTGAGAAAGTCGTGGGGGGAGCCCCGTGGGCAGGGAAGGCCACTGCTAGGGTAGAAGGCACACTGCGGCCCCCAGCCCGGCCCCCAGCCCGGCCTCGCCCTCCCCTGCCTCGGGAGGGGCCCGGCCCCTGGCTCAGCCGCAGCAGGACCGGCTCTGCCCCCCAGCTGTCTCCATGGACGCGGGCCCAACACAAACAGCTGCCCCCAGCCAGCGGACCCCCGCCCCCAACCTGGCCTTAGGAGCAGGGTTGAGTGGGCAGATGAGGTCATCCCGCAGGGACCCCCCTGTCGGCTTGCAGGGGGCAGTATTTGTTTGCTCCTGTCTCCACGGCAACCTGCTAGACCCTCCTCCTCTCCCGCCACGGCCCCTCCCGCACAGCTGCCCGGCAAGGCCCGCGCCGGCCCCTCCGCCGCCGACGGGAGCCCCGGCCCTGCGCCCTGGGCTGCCAAGATGGGGCCGCCTCCCCCAGGGAGGACGGGGAAACCGAGGCCCTGGAGGCCCACAGAGGCAGCACCGGGCAAGGCCAGGTCCCCGGCCCCAGCCCAGGGCTGTCCCGCAGCCTCCCCATGGGGCTGGGACCCCAGGCCGCCGCTCTTCCCGCCTGGCTGACCCAGGGCGCCTCTCAGACGGCGGTGGCAGCGCCCCCAGGCCTGCTGCTGCGGTGGGTCAGAGCTCAGAGGCCAGCGCTGGGCTGGGAGGGGCCGCGGCGGCAGGGCCAGGGGTGCAGGGGTGAGAGTGAGGGCAAGGGGCTCCCATCCGCCACGGCCTCCGCTGCCCCACCCCGGCCCTCCTGGGCACAGCCTTCTGCCACCCCGGCGGCCTGGGGCTGCCCCCTGAGCGCCTGCTCTGTGCAGCCCGGCTGGCCCCAGGGGCAGCCAGCGCCCTCCTGGGTCCCCACTGGTCGCCAGGGCCTGGAACACGGCAGGAGCACACGTGCCCCAGGGCCAGCCCGGCTCTTCCCTCCCTCCCTCCTCCTCCTTCTCTTCCTCCTCCTCCCTCTTCCTCCTCCTCCCTCTTCCTCCTCCTCTCTATCTTCCTCCTTTCCCTCCCTCCATCCTCCTCCTCCTTCCTCCTCCTCCCTGTCTTCCTCCTTTCTCTCCCTCCATCCTCCTCCTCCTCCCTCCTCCTCCCTGTCTTCCTCCTTTC
>VSMD01108499.1:18923-36253 GCA_008750895.1 Mirza zaza
CTCCTCCTCCTCCCTGTCTTCCTCCTTTCCCTCCCTCCATCCTCCTTCTCCTCCCTCCTCCTCCCTGTCTTTCTCCTTTCCCTCCCTCCTCCTCCTTTTCCTGTCCTCCTTCCCATCCTCCCTCTTCATCCTCCCCATCCTTCCCCATCCTCCTCCCCTCCTCCTTCTCTCCCTCCTCCTCTCCTCTCCCCTCCTCCTCTTCCTCCTTCCTCTCTTCTTCCCTTCTCCTGCTTTCTCCTCCCCTCCCCGCCCCCTCCTGCTGTCCCCTGCACCCTCCACCCCTGGAGTCAGCGAGGAAGGGCCTGCGACCCAGCCCCACACCTTCCCATGCACGGCCGGCCTTCTGAGACATTACCTAACTGCGCCTCTTACCTAATCCCCCAGCCATCTCGCGCCGCCGGCCTGGAGGGCGGCCAGACGCCTGCCAACACCCAGCAGGGCCCAGGAGCTGCCTGCCCCGCCAGGCTGGCTCGGCCACCTGTGTGTCCTGGGCCTGTCTCCCTCCCACCTGCGTGTGGCACCTGAGACTGCTCGGCTGGAAGCAGCCCCCGGTGGCCGCTGCTGCTCACCCAGCCAGCCCTGGGACACACGGCCTGTCCCTGGGGACTGCCCAGCGGATGGGGCGGCGCCTCGCAGCTCCAGGGCGTCCCTGCCCACCTGTGGGTGTGGTCGGACAGGGGACAGGGGACAGGCAGGCCTCCTTCCCGCCGCCTCACACTCGGCTGCGGCTGCGGCAGCTCCTCAGCCGGGTTGGCCGGGGGGTCGGGCCAGACCTCACCCCTGCACGCGGCCAGGCAGCAGCTGGAAAGGAGACGAGCTGCGGCCCAGCACCACGTCCCCACGGTGCTCGCGCACGCACGCGCACACAGACACACGCTACACGGACACGCACACATGCATGCACATACTGGAATGCAGGGAAACATGGACATTCATGCACATACATGGACACCCATGTGTGGACCCAGCCACACATAAACACATGCAGGGATACATACATAGCACAGACACAGCCACACACATGCATGCACACACATGCAGACAGATGCATGAGCACAGCCTTGTGCACACACGCACACATGTACACATATGCAGACACAGGACACACAGACACAGCCACACACGCATGCACACACATGCAGACGGATGCATGAGCACAGCCCTGTGCACACATGCACACATATTCAGACGCAAGACACACAGACCCAACCTCACACACACGTGCACACACACCAGCGCATGGACGCAGGTCGCCCCGAGCGTCCGCCCGGCCACACAGCCGGGACCCGGGACCGAGGGAGGAGACCCGGGCGTCCAGGGACAGGGCCCTGCAGGCCCCGGTGGGAGCGCAGGCTATCCTGCAGGTCCTGCCCAGCCGGCGACTTCTCTCCGCCACAGCCTGGCCCGCCTGCGCCCGCACCTGGATGGAATTCAGCTACGGTTTCGGCCGCCATCACCCAGGAAGAATGGCTCCATTCAGGCCACCGGCTCCCCAGCCCAGGCAGCCGCAGCGCCCCCACCGGGCGCAGAGGCCCGAGCCCCCGCCGGCCCTCAGTGCAGCCAGGGCCCTGGGAGGAGGCCTGCGCCGCTGCAGGGGCCTGGCAGAGCCGCCCGGCAGGCCTCACCCAGCGTGGCCGGACGCTGCGGGCGAGGGGCTGACACCAGGAGCCCCCAGCCCATCCTGTCCCCAGCCCAGCCTGTCCCCAGCCCAGCCTTGTCCCCAGCAGCCTGTCCCTAGCCCAGCCTGTCCCCAGCAGCCCTGTCCCCAGCCCAGCCTGTCCCCAGCAGCCCTGTCCCCAGCCCAGCCTGTCCCCAGCAGCCCTGTCCCCAGCCCAGCCTGTCCCCAGCAGCCCTGTCCCCAGCAGCCCTGTCCCCAGCCCAGCCCTGTCCCCAGCCCAGCCCTGTCCCCAGCAGCCTGTCCCCAGCCCAGCCCGTCCCCAGCAGCCCTGTCCCCAGCAGCCGTCCCCAGGCCTGGAGAGGAAGCTGTGCGCCCATCAGGCAGGTGACCCCTTCCTCTGCACACAGCCTCCCCCGGCGGTGCAGCCGCCTGGCCCTGGGGTCCGAGAAACACTGATGGCACACGAGGTGGCAGGAGAGGCACAGCAGGGTCTGGAAGGAGCCTGAGATGGGTGCGGGACCCCCAAGGAGGGCTCAGGTGGAGAAGAGCCAGAAGGGGAAGGCCGGGGTGGCGGCCAGCCCAGAGCCAGGGAGGGGAGAGGCAGGCCGCGCCCCAGCACCCCAGGCTCAGGGCAGGACGGCAGGGCCATGTGGGGACCCTGTGTCATGGGAAGGCCGCAGGTGCCAGCGAGGGGCAGAGGGCTGGACAGGGCCTCCCTGCAGGCCCCAAACTCGCCCTGCCCGAGCACAGGAGAAGGACAGAGACCAGGGTGTGCTGGGGCCACCACCAAGGTTAGGGGTACAGCCGACCAAGGGCTCCCAACACAGCTGGGGGAGGGGGCTCCTCCCCTCCCAAGGCCTCTTCCCCAAACCTCCTTTTTCCCAGGGCCCTCCTCCCTTTCCTCCTCCTCCCCCGTTCCTCCTCCCCCATTCCTCCTCCCAGCCCTCCTCTCCATCATCCTCCTCTCCATCCTCCTCCTCCCAGCCCTCCTCTCCATCCTCCTCCTCCCAGCCCTCCTCTCCATCCTCCTCCTCTCCATCCTCCTCCTCCCAGGCCCACAGCCCCCCGTGAAGGCAGCAGACAGAGATGGGGCTATAATTTAAAATACATTTATTTAGTGTCCCATTTGTTTCGGTTCTGTTATACAAAGCTGTTAAATAAATACGTTCTCCACAGTCACTCGGGCACACCTACGCGCTACACAGATGAGGTAGAGAAATCAGTCGGCTCGCTCCAGACTCCAAACGCGAGGACGGGGCCCTCCTCCCGCCCGCCTGGCCCTGGCAGGCCCGGGCACGGCGTGGCCGAGGAGGGGAGCGCGGGCCGTGCCCCCCGCCCCGCTCCTTCCACCCGCCGCAGGAGAGAAGCGCACGGGCGGGAGGCCGCGGCTCCTCCTCACTGGGCAGGACGCCCCACGCGCGTCTGCACAGGGGACGGCCAGCCGGCAGGCGTTTTCGGTCTGCCTTGTTTACAAAAATACTTCTCTGAATATTTATGACATAGAGCTAAATGTGGTATCTGATAAAAAAATATCCTTCCTCTGACTCGACAGCTTTCCACAGACCCGACAGTGACCGAGCCACAGGCTTGTCGTGAGGGACGCTGGGGAGGACAGGGGTGGCCGCCCTGCCCGGCCTGCGTCAGACTGCGGGACACGCCCTCCCGCCGACGGCCACGCCTATGGCCACCTACATTCCTTTCCGGGGACGCTGCCGCCGGGAGGCCCCCCGCATGGACCACAGGAGAGCAGACTCGGCACGTCCACGGTGCAACAGGGACCCGCGTCCACTGAAATAGGTTTTCCGTGAAAAGCACGGTCCCCGGCCGCCTGGAGACCCGGGGCTCCGAGGAACCTGCTCGCTCAGTAGTTCCCGCATCCGCACCCGCTGGCCCCCCAGGCCCCACCCGGACACCCGGCCACGGCCACAGGCTCCGGGGGCCAGACCCGCCCCTCACGCCGCCCACGGCCGGGCACAGCAGTGCTCCGAGAGAGGGCGCGGCCCCCCACCAGGCCAGCGCGGCATGCACGCACACGCTCACAGGACACGCACGCACACGCTCACAGGACACACATACACACACGCACACGCAAAACACACCAGGCCCGCGAAGGCCACCCTCTCCCATGCAAAGACAACAGCACGGCCCCAAAGAACGGCGTTCCGCTGCCAAAGCCTAGCCCAAGACTCTCTCTCCACCTGCACCTGTCCCCGCCTTGCCTCTCCCCATCGACTCAGAGCAAGTGTGGCTTCCCGGTGACATGGACCTGCCCTGCACCCTCAACAGAGCAGCCCCCTTGGCCACCCCCAGCCTGACAATTTGCACCGGGACACCCAGACGCGGGCCGAGTGCACACGGCACAGAGCAGGGGCCACCGCGGGGGCCGCTGGGCAGGCGGCCGGGCACGGGGAGCCGGTTTCCAGGGCCCCGAGGGCTGTGCCAGACACCGGGCACTTTATTTCTCTAACAACAACAACACGTCTATCTTGATTTAGTGGTTTCAAACGACAAAGCAGATCGGAGGCAAGCAGAGTTAGGAGGGAAGGTGTGGGACGGAAGGAGGGGCCCTCCCAGACCGGGGCTGGGGCTGAGAGCGGCGGGGGGGGGGGGGGGGGGGGGGGGGGGGGGGGGGGGGGGGGGGGGCGGGAGCCTCGGGCCGGGGGCAGCAGGGACGGAGGAAATAATAATTATTATATTAGTTAAATAATAATAAGAATAATTTAAAAGTCTCTGATATTCACTCCAAAGAGAAGTGCTTGGCGTCAGAGAAGGAAGGGCGCCATCCCGAGCCCGCACGAGGGCGCTGGGCCCCAGGGACGGGCAGGCTCCGTCCTCCCTTAGTGGTTTCGCTCTCCGGAGACAGCGCCGGTGCAGGGGCGGCCGCGCACACCGAGGCCTCGAGGTGGGGAAGGTGCGCCCGCCAAGGGCTGCTCCCCACGCAGGCCTGGCAAGCTCGGGACGGGACAGCTCAGAAAGCATCGTGCGGCGACGCTCTCGGGTCGGAGGGCGGCCGGGGCCTGGGCGCGGGGCGGCAGCCGTGCTGCGGTCAGACCGGACGCCGGCCGCGCCCGCGTGCCGGTGGAGCCGCTCAGCCCTTGCAGGTGTAGACCTCCTCGCGCTGCGTGCACTGCCGGCACTCCACGTAGCAGCACCAGCGCACCTGGCACTGGCAGGGCCGCGTCACCACCCGGCTCTGCGTGTTATGGCCGCGGCCGCAGCAGATGCTCTCGCAGTTCTTCTCGCGGTGGCACCTGCGGCCGGCGGTGCCCGGGGAGAAGCGGCCGGCCAAGCAGAAGCTGGGCGAGTCGTCCAGGTGCACGAGCTCCGGGGTGCGGGGCAGCGGGTCGCTTCCGCCCGTCCCCGAGGCCCGTCCCCGAGGCGGGGAGATGGCGCCCGCCTCGCCGGTGGCCTCGTTGGTGGTGCTGCCCACCTTGAGCGCCGTCTCGTACTTGTGCTTCAGGTGTTTGCCCACCTCGTGGAAGGGCGCCAGCTGCCGCCAGCAGGTCCGCACCGTGCATGAGCCCGACACGCCGTGGCACTTGCAGGTGGTCTCGACGCCGGCCTTGATCACCTGGCAGGTGGGAAGTCGGGAGGGAGGGGTGCGTGAGGTCCAGCCCGGCAGCCGCCCCTGCAGCCGAAGGTGGCCGGAACCATCCAGGCTCCCAACCCCCAGGCCTGTCCCTCCTCCTCTAAGCCACGGACTGCCCAGGACAGACGCCCTGTGGCCAGCACCTCAGTCCCCACCAAGGCCACGCTGCCTCCTGAGGGGTGGCTGGTCCCCACCCCTTGAAGACAGTCCCTTCCCACCCAAAGTCCGTCCCCATGGGGGCTGCTCTTTGCAAGGGCTGGGCCCTGCGCCCCGCCAGGTTCTCCCATGTCTGGTCTCAGCGAGTCGTTCGCTGCACGGACACGTGTGACCTCACTCCGTGGTCCGTATCCGAGCTGATCATACTCCCACCCGCCCCGAACATCAGGCCAGGTGCTGCCACGCGTGCAGCTGCTGCCCGAGCCCTGCAGACCCGTGCGGGTCGGCTTGCTGGTGGGGACAGGCGCAGACACCATGGAAGCACAGAGGCGGTGTCCCCGGTGACAGCCGCTTCCCAGGACAAAGAGAGCTCCGCGCGCCAGAGGGGCTTCCGGGCGGCTGCAGAGGAGACAGGGCTGCACCCCTCACCCACAGCAGGCAGAGGCAGACACGGCCCGGCACATTCCGGATCTGGGGAGCTGCCAGGAAACCCTGGCCGGGTCCTTCCCCACCCAGAACTCGGGGCCCCACCTGCAGGGACAGCCAGTGGGAAGGCCCCTCCCCAGGTGGGACCTGAGCCAGGCAGCTGAGCTCCCACGCCTGCCACCCCCGGGAGGGTCGGCTCAAGGAGGATTAAGAACCGTAGCCACCCTCTGGCCAGGCAACCGAAGAGTCACATTTAATGACGCTTTGCTGAGAAACCCGGAGCAATTTAATTAAAACATGGCTGACCCAGGCGCAGCAGAGCTAATGGAGCACTTTTCACGTCCCGACTTTTCATTAATCGCTTACAAAAGGGCCGAGTGGGCAGGGAGGAGCCGGGTGCGAGGAGAAGAAAGGATGCTGCCTGCAGGATTTAATCCACCCACAGCGGCTACCCCCAGAAGGGCCCTGCTCCAAAAGGGGGAAATTGATTCTTGAATAAGTGGGTGATTCAGGACTCTGACTTCTCAATAAAGAGGGGCTCAGAGCAGGGCCGGCTCTAATTACCTCGCCCGTCCCCAGGCTGGGGCTCCACGTCCCCACATGAAGAGGGCGGTGGGGTGGGAGGAAGAAATGCCCCTCGGCTCTGGACAAAGACGCCGGCCCTGCCCGTCTACGGCCCTGGCAGAGCCCAGCGGTGCTCTGGGGTCCAGCGTGTTCATGCATGGCCGGGGTTGGGGGGCTGGCTCTGTCCAGAGTGAAGCCTATGGGACCCGATGCCTCCTCCCAGCAGTGTGGACGTGGGAGCCAAGAGGCTGCAGGGAGCCCACGGGACGGCCAGAGAGCCAGGTGCACCTGGCCCGGCCACGCCGGCAGCCGGCAGCCCCAGGGGGGCTCACCAGGGAGCCCGGAGATAGACCCCTCCCTCCCTCAAGTCTTCCGAGCTGGGTTTCTGTCCCTCAGAACAGAGCCCTGGCCACAGACAGGGCTGCTGGAACAGAACTGGACTCCTCTGACTTGGGCGAGTGGGTTCACGCCCACAGCCCCTCCCTGGGACCCGTGGCCACCACGCTGCCCACTGTGGCTGCTGTCCACCTCGGTCCTTAGTGACAAGACACTGCATGCTGCCCTGGGCTGCCCTGGCAGGTGGGGCCCGGCCTGCCAGCCTCCTGGTGAGATGGCCTGACCAGGCAGATGCTCCCCGGGGCCTGCACCTGGCGGGAACAGAGGCAGGTGTGCCAAGACACACCTGGGTCCTCTCAGCCCGTCCATGGGAGGACAAGGGGACCCTCCATGGGGACCCGGGGAGACGCCTGCATGGAGGACCACAGGCACTCCTCCAAGCCTGGTGCCCCGCCTGTCCGGCAGGCAGGGAATCTGACGGCCCGAGGACCCCAGGGCCCTGCCACACAGCACCGCCAGGACGGAGGTGGCCTCCACCCTCTCCTGCCCACTGACCACTCTGCTGCGTGCGTGCCTGCGGGGCCTCTGCGCCCTTGGCTCACCCCCAGAGCCCCTTCCGTCTCCCACTCCCACCCAGCTGACCTCCTGCCCGCACCCACCCTGCCCTGCTCAGCCCCGCGCACCCGCCCTGCGCCGGGCCGCACTTGCCTTTACACCCACGAGGTTGTTGTGGAAGTCCACGCGCGCCCGCAGGTCCTTGCTCGACCGCCTGCCCAGGAACTCCTTGACGAACTTGCTGCTGTACTTGAGGTTGTCCCCGCAGCCCCCCCACTGCCAGGCCTCGCGGTTCTCCAGGTCCGGCGCCTCGTCGCACGTGCAGCGCTCCATGCGCCCGGCGCTGCACGCCTTGGCCAGCGCGTGCGTCAGGCCGGCCGAGGAGATGGCATAGAGGAAGGCGGTCTCCTTGAAGCCTGCGGTCAGCAGGACCGGGTAGGTGAGGCCCGGCGGCCAGCCCGCCAAGTTTGTGTCGCATGCACCGCGGCCCAACCACCCTGCGGGCGCGCGTTCCCTACGGGAGCTCTGAGGATCCTTCCCGGTGTCCAGCTCCGGGGCAAGGGCGCGGGTGCCCGCCCGTCTGGGCTGCCCTGGGCGCGCGGAGGGCAGGAGGCGTTCGCACGTGACCAGGCGGGGGCTGGGAGAGAACTCGGAGCCCACCATGGCTGCGGCTCTGGCCTGGTGATCAGAGACCCCCGTTCCGGCCTCCGACCTACAAGCCTCGCCACGGGGCCCTTGGCAAGCCCTGTCCTGCCCTGCCCTAGGCCGCAGGTCCCAACTCTTAAACAAGGCTGCGAAACGCCTCCCACCAGTGCCTGCGCCCTCACGCGGAAGGGCAGGGGAGAGAAGAGTGCTTTTGCTTGGGGCAGAGGCCACTGGGCCCTTGGCCACCTGGCACGACCCAACAGCCACCAGGGCAGCCTCAGGCGGCCTGGGGCCCTGCCAAAGGCGGCGCAAATGCCCCGGGTGCCACCAGCAAACACTGCGCCTACGCAGAAGGCAGGGCGGGGTCCTAAGGAGGCGGGGCCTGCAGGGGTGGGGCGGGGCCCGCAGGGGTGGGGCGGGGCCTGCAGAGGAGGGCGGGGCCTGCAGGGGTGGGGCGGGGCCTCAGGTCCCCGGGGGCGCAGCCTGAGCCCTGTCCCCGCAGGCGCAGGCGGGTGGGTGAGGGAGGGCGGCACTCACCTCGCTTGAGCAGGCTGGCGCGGTAGCGGCCCTCCAAGGTGCAGTTCCAGCGCTCGAAGCGGAACTGGAACTGGCACTCCAGCGCGCTCATGCTCACCGCCTCCACCAGCGTCTCGGCCACGCCCGGGTCCCGGCGGCACATGCGCCGCTGCTTGCGCTCCAGCTTCAGCCGGTCGCAGGCCTTGTAGTGCGCCTGGGCCGCTGCCTCAGGCTCCAGGGTGAGCGGGAGGATGGTCAGAGGCTCGCTGCCCGTCAGCCTGAGCACCAGAGAGGCGACAGTGAGCCCCGGCCCAGTGGGGACACAGAGCCAGGCGCACACAGCCCCACCAGAGAGCCGCGTGGCCACGGAGGGAACAGATAGACGGAGACCTGGGGAAGGACCCCCACACACCCACCCCCTCCAGGCAGGTGGCTATGGGGGTCTCTGCCAGGGGAAGAGGTTCTCTGTGTTTGGGACACACACCCTTGCGCCAGGCCACCGAGGCAGGAAGGCAGGGGAGTGCGCTGCAGCAGGGCCCAGGGGACCTTCCAGCAAGTCCCCAAAGTGCTCGAGTCACAGACTCCCACCACAGCACAAGGGAGGCCCACGGGAAGGACAGGAGGACTGGGCAAGTCCTCCCAGTGGGGATTCTGTCCTGGGAGGTTGGGGAGAGGTTTTGGAGTAAAGGGAAAGCAGGACAGTTCACACCAGGGGTCCGGGGGTCACTCCAGGGGTCAGAACAGGGCTGGCAGGACAGAGGGGCCCTGAGCCCCACCGAGAGCTAGGACTTCATCTCAAGGGCTCTGGGACCCTCAGGGCTAAGCAGAGGGAACGGGCTCCCCCAGGACAGGAGCATGGAGGGTCATGTTATGGACGTCCAGGCACAGAAGGCTCCAAGCCCGAGGCCAGAGACCAGAGGTCCCAGGACAGCTGCTCACTCGGACCCCAGCCAGGCGGGCCCGGGGGCAGAGCCCAGAAGAGCTACACCCACACACAAAGGCAGCCCACATGGCAGAGACCGGAGAACTCCATTCCCAGACAGGAATGTCACAGCTGTGCCCAGAACATGTGTCCCCTGGAAAAACCACAGCCTCCCACCTGCACCTCCTTTGGACCTGGATTCTCCAAGACAGAGCAGCTCCACGCCAGGGCCGGTACATCCCAGCACCCGGGAGAACCGTGGTGGGTGGCATGGGGGGCCTTGGGTGGCTGCAAACGTAGCTCTGGGTGTGGACAGGGGAGGGGTGGGGAGAGGAGGCCCAGACATCAGGCAGCCTGTGTCCAAGCTTTGCACATAGGGGGGCTGAAGCCAGGGGTCCCCCTACCTGGCCCAGCCCACTCCCACCCTATACACGGGGACAGAGGAGGTCGGGGTCCCCCACCTGGGCTCGTAGCCTAGCCTGCCCAGCACAGTCTGTCACCGGCCAGAGTTAGGCCGGAGCCTGTGGGGTCAACAGAACTGCTTTAATGGTGAACGCCACCCCAGCCTCTCTCAGGACACCCCCTGGATCAGGCACACAGCAGAGCAGCCGGGCAGGTGCCCCTGGGCAGTGTGGGGACTCGCTCCAAGGCTGCCCTGCCCTCTGCCCACCATGGGCCCCCGGGAGCAGCTCCATAAACACAGCCACAGGGAGCTGGCCCTGTGTGAGCTCAGGTGGGATGAGTGGATGGTACCGTCTACACTGGCTGACGGTGTGGAAGGAGGCTAGTCCCCAGCCCTGGAGTGGCCAGGGCCTGAGGCCTGAGGGCAGTCACTGAATTCTGCCCCGCCCTGGCCCTGGCCGCCCCAGCCCCCACCTCCCTCACGTGGCCAGCCCAGGGGCTCACGGCAAACAATTTCAGAACAGGGGAAGCTACTCTCCGTGTGACTCAGAACCCAAAAGATGTTGGAACGGTAATAAATTTGGGAATTTCCAAGTACAAAGATCTCCGCGTGGCAGATTTGAAAGAGCACAGAGTCAGAAGACCAAAGACAAATGACACAGCGGGGAAGAGTCTCAGTTCATACCCCAGAGCAAGGGCCAGCTCTGCGTGTGGGTGCTTGTGTGTGCAGACACATGCCTTTCCCGTAAATCAATAACTAAAGGAATGACAGGAAACAAAGGCTACGAACCTACAGGTTGAGGGGAGGAAATACAGCTGGTTCTTAAAACCTATGACACAGTGCTCAAGCTCATGCAAAGAAAAAGCCCGTTAAAACCACGTTGATTAGCTGGGTGCCGAGGTGCCTGCCCATAATCCCACGACAGGAGGATCACTTAAGGCCAGGAGATAGAGGCCAGGCTGGACAACGTAGCAAGACCCCCCCCTCTCTATTTAAAGAAATAAAAAAGCTATATTGATATATTGTGTTTCATTTATCGGATAAGCGCAGATCAAAATGTTTGATGAGATTATTGTCAAAGATATGCTCCTCCATGACTGGAATTCCAGATTCATATATCCGTACAATTTTTAAGTTAACCCACCGCTATGATCTGAAGGTCTGTGTCCACCACCAAAATTTCCACGTTCAAACCTAACCCTTAAGGCGACCATATTAGCAGGTGGAGCCTTTTGGAGGTGATTAGTGTCCTTATAAAAGGGGCCTGAGAGAGCTCCCTCGCCCCTTTTGCCACGTGAGGACACGGCAAGGAGGTGCCATGTATGAACCAGGAAGTGCGGCCTCACCAGACACAGACCTGCCACGCCTCGGTCCCCGACTTCCAGTCTTCAGAGCTGTGAGCAATACGCATGCGTGTTGATAAGCTTCTCACAGAAGCCCGCACGGACTGAGACACCCTCCAATCCTCTTTTTAGAAGCACAGGCCACCGACGTGTTCCTCCCGCGTGGCCGTGAGCTGTCTGCATGGGTGGGGGAGCTGTCCAAACACGGCAGCATTCATCTAAACCAGCCCGTGGCGCGGGCCAGCCCCCAGGCTCTGGTGTGCCCCAGGCTGCCTGGCACGGCCTGCTGCATCTGGCGCTGGGCTCAGGGCAGCTGCTGGGGCCGGGTGTGCTGCAGGCCGGGCACAAAGCAGGGGTGGGAGCCCCCCTAGAGGAACTGAAGTTCATAAATGTATTGGACTTCCACGTTCGACCTTGCCTCTTCCTGTGTCTGTCTCATTTTAGAAATCCACCCCATCCCCGTACCCTGAACCATCTCCCCAAAGCGCCTCCGTCTCGAAGCTCTCCGGCTAGTCGGTGCCAGCTTCCACGTCGATATCGCTGGGGTCCAATGATGCCCTTCCCATGGGGCACCTGAGCGACCCAGCACAACCCACGAGAGACCCCCACTCGCTGCCCTGGGCCGGCAGCAGCCCGATGCTTTGCTGGGACTTTATCAAGAGCTCCCTCCTGCAGGCTCCTGCAGACGTGCTGGCTCTGTCTGCCCATGACTTTGTAGAACTGGTAAACATCACGCACTCAGCGGGCATGCTCCCGGGTCAGACAGTGAGAAACTGCCATGTCTGCGGCACTGTCCCCTCGGTCAGCAAGTGTGCACTCGGGAATCCCCTCGTATCTCTCGCCGGTGCCTCCCGGGTTCCCCCACCCAGGGGTCTTCCCCGGGGTAGACTCAGTCCCGGATTCCAGGTCGGACAACACCCCCAGATAAAATATCTTTATAAAGCTCATTTTCTGTTTTGCCAATACATAAAAACACGATCGGGTCTGGTGCTGACTTCGTAATTCGGTGACTTGCTATGTGTCACCCTTCATCTCTAAATGGCCTTCAGATATGCTGTGTCCACCATCATACAGTCTGCAAGACGATGAGTTTGATTTTTTAAGTTTTTGACAATAACCGTATGTATCGGGGAGGCGCGAGAACGTTTGGATACTTGTGTGCACAGTGGAATGGCTAAACCAAGCCAGTTAACATCCGTGACCTCATCTGCTTACTCTTTTCTGCAGCAAATCTCAAACTCTCGTTCCTCCTGTCTGCCTGGAACTTGGTACTCCGAGCAGCACGTCTCCAACCTCCCCGCCCACCGCCGGCCTGCGGCCGCCGTCCACCCTGCCTCTGCGAGCTCCACCTTCAGATTCTGCACGTGAGTGAGGTCGCGCAGCGTTCGTCTCTCTGCGCCTGGCTTATTTCATCTAACGTAGTCCCCCAGGTTCATCCATGTTGTTGCAAATGACGGGATTGCCTTCTCTTTTGTGGCTAAATGCGAGTCAATTTGTGTATACAGGCTAAGCATCCCGAATCTAAAATCCAAACTACGACTACATCTGAAATGTTTTGAGCACCGACGTGATGCTTAAAGGAAGTGCTCACTGGAGCGTTTCAGATTTAGGATTTTCAGATGAGGGATGTTCAATTGCTAAGTATCTGCAAATACCCCAAATCTGAAAAATATCCCAAACCCAAAACACTTCTGGTCCCAAGATTTTGGATAAGGGATACTCAGCCTACTCAGCCTGCATATACATTTCCCCCCACTTCTCTGCGGACGGGCTCTGAGGTTGATTCCATGTCATGGCTATTGTGGACGGGGCTGCAGTGGACATGGAGTGCCGACCCTCTTTGACCCACTGATTTCATGTCCTTTGGGTGTATGCCCAGCAGCGGGGTTGCTGGATCATACGCTGGCTCTATTTTTTTTTTTTGCAACAGAGTCTCACTTTGTTGCTCAGGCTAGAGTGAGTGCTGTGGCGTCAGCCTAGCTCACAGCAACCTCAATTTTCTGGGCTCAAGCAATCCTCCTGCCTCAGCCTCCCGAGTAGCTGGGACTACAGGCATGCGCCACCATGCCCGGCTAATTTTTTGTATATATATATTAGTTGGTCAATTAATTTCTTTCTATTTATAGTAGAGACGGGGTCTTGCTCAAGCTGGTTTCGAACTCCAGACCTTGAGCAATCCGCCTACCTCGGCCTCCCAGAGTGCTAGGATTACAGGCACGAGCCACCATGCCCGGCCCGCTGGCTCTATCTTAAATAGATTTTAAAGGATGGCAGAGACTCAGACGCAAGACCCGGAAAACAGGCCAACAGGGCCAGACCTCAGATTGCTACATGAGGGAAACAGACTCGATCCAGTTGCAGCTGTTACCTTTGCAGTCTATGAAAACGGCCAGCATCACCCCAACTTATACCCGGGCAAGAGCAGCCGTCCTGGTCTCGCTGTCTGTCTTCAGAGGAACCCTTTCCACATTTCACCATTTGCGTGACACACAGACAGCCTCTACCAGGGCAAACAAGTTCCCTTTGGGTCTTAGTTTGCTAAAAACTTTTAAAAATATAAACAGATGTTGACCTTTATCAATGGTGGTCCCCGAATCCTTTGGAGGTATGGTTTTCCCCCTTTAATCTGCTAAGGTGAGGAACTACAGGCATTGGCTTAAATGGAGCTTTGCCTTCCTGGAATCAACATGGGGAAAGCCCGACCTGGTCAGGACGGGCTCTGCCTGGCCTGCATGAGCTGGATGTAATCTGGTAATGTCTAGCCCGGGACTTTGCACCTGTGTTTGCCGTTTTCTTCTCTCGTCCTCTTCCCGTCGAGCTTTGGTGTCTTTGTGAGTTTTTCTGTTTACATTTCTGGAAGACTTGGAGTCTGATGAGCATCTTGCCTTCTGAAATGTTTGGAAGAACCAGCCACAAAGCCGTCAAGGACTGAGCTTCTCTCGGTGGAAGGATTTCCTTTCTGACCCAGGTTCCGTTTCCATTTCTTTCTGGACGGTTTTATTGAGATACACAGGCATGCCTTGGGGATACTGTGAGCTTAGTTAGACTGTTGCAATAAAGTGAGTATCGCGATAAAGTGAGCCATACAAATTTTTTTGGTTTCCTGTGCATATAAATTGATATCTTCACTATAGTCTATTAAGCGTGCAATAGCATTACGTCTAAAAACACAATGTGTAAACCCTAATTGAAAATCCTTTATTGCTAAATATGTTAACAACCATCTCAGCCTTCCGTGAGTCATCATCTTCCTGCTGGTGGAGGGTCGTGACATTGATGGTGCTGACTGATCGGGGCGGTGGGCTGGGGTGCGGCAATTTCTTAAAATAAGCCAACAGTGGCCGGGCGTGGTGGCTCACTCCTGTAATCCCAGCACTCTGGGAGGCCGAGGCAGGAGGATCGCTCAAGGTCAGGAGTTCAAGACCATCCTGAGCAAGAGCGAGACCCCGTCTCTACTAAAATTAGAAAGAAATTAATTGGACAACTAAAAATATATATAAAAAATTAGCTGGGTGTGGTGGCGCATGCCTGTAGTCCCAGCTACTCGGGAGGCTGAGGCAGGAGGATCGCTTGAGCCCAGGGGTTTGAGGCTGCTGTGAGCTAGGATGACGCCATGGTACTCTAGCCCAAGCAACAGAATAAGACTCTGTCTCAAAAAAAAAAAAAAAAAAAAGACAAAACAAACAAGACTTGCAAGTTGACATTACTCCTTGACCCACAGGCTGCAGAATGGGTGTTGTGTCAGCAGGTGTGAAAACAACATTCATCTCCTCGTGCGTCTCCATTTGAGCTGCACTTAGGTGACCAGGTGCCCTGTCAATGAGCAGTAATATTTTGAGAGGAATGTTTTTTCCCTGAGCAGTAGGTCTCTGCAGTGGGTTTAAAATATTCAGTAAACCACGCTGTAAACAGAAGTGCTGTCCTCCAGGCTTTGCTGTTCCAGTTCCAGAGCACAGGCAGAGTAGATTTAACATGATTCTTAAGAGCCCAGGATTCTCAGAATGGTAAATGAGCACCGGCTTCAACCTCAAGTCACCAGCTGCTTTAGCTCCTCACAAGAGAGTCAGCCTGTTCTCTGAAGCTGTGAAGCCAGGCATTGATTGCCTTCTCCTCTCTAGCTACGAAAGTCCTCGATGGCATCTTCTTCCGGTAGAAGGCTGCTTTGTCCGCACTGCGCTGTTAGCGCAGCCTCCTGCATAGGTGACCTCAGCCGGGTCTTCGGGACAAACTGCTGCAGCTGCTCCATCAGCACCTGCTGCCTCGCCTTGCAGGTGCACGTTAAGGGGACGGCTTCTCTGCACCACTTGGAGACTGGACACGCTAGAAGCTCTGGCAGAGCGGGGTGGGGAGGGGGGCAGGGGCAAGATATGTAACCCTAACGATATTTGTACCCACAGAATCTGGGAATTAATTAATTAATTTTTTAAAAGCTCCTGAAGCAACCTCTGTGGGCTTCAGACTTTTCTTCTGTAGCTCCCTCACTTCTCTCAGCCTTCAGAGAATTGCAGAGAAAGGCAGGGCCTCGCTGTGGGTCAGGCCTTGGCTCGAGGGGCTGTTGTGGCTGGTTTATCTTTTCCATCCTAGACCACGCAACCCTTCCCCTCATCGGCAATAAGCCTGACCCGCTTTCTCACCGTCCGCGTATGCACCGTTTTCGTTCCCCTCAAGAACTCTGCCGTGCATTCCCAGCGTGGCCAACGCTGTGCCACAAGGAGCCTCGATTTCCGCCCATCGCGGCTTCCGACTCGCCTTCTCCCGGAACGGAATCACTTCTGGCTTTTGCTGTAAAGGGAGCGACGTGGGACTCTCCCTTGCACTCGAACCCTTGGGGGCCACTGTGGGGTTGCTGGTTGGCCTAATGGCAATGTTGCGGAGGCAGGGGACACAGGAGGGCTGGGAGAGGGAGGGAGACATGGGACTGGCCCCTCGGCGGGGCGGTGAGAACATACACAGTCATGGTAAGGCTCACTGTCTCACCTGGGCGTGGTTCTTGGTGTCCCAAAACAATGACAACAGTGACATCAAAGATCCCTGCTCACAGATCACCGTCACAGGTATAGTAGTGACGGAAAAGTCTGAAATACTGCGAGAATTACGGAAATGTGACACAGAGACACGCCGTATTCTGCTTCCCAGCTGTTCACGCCTAATGCCCCGTGAACATTTGCACACGCATCTTTGCACAGACGAGCATTTCGCTTTTCTTGGGTACACACCTGCGAGTGGAATCACTGGCTCACGGGAAACTAAGTTTATTCCCTGGGGTAACTGTCGGAATATGCCCGAGGTGGCTGTACCCCCTTACATTTTCACAATGCCCCACTTTCTGTGATTACTATGGAGTCAGTATTTCTATATCTTGAGTCTGTTTCTGTTACGTCATTTCTGGCTTTGCCCATTTCATCCAGATTTTCAAATTTATTGTCCTGAAACTGCTCATTCCTTTCCCCTTTGCTGAGGAATCTCTGCTGCCTCCAGACGGGGACTAATCCACTGAGCCATCTCAGACGGCTCCTAGACCTCTTCCGAGTGACCTGTCATTGCCACTGCGTGCTTACTTCTAGCCACTTAGCGTCTGCACCGTGCTAGCATCTTCCTTCTATTTCCTCTGACCTGGGCTTGCGGTTCTTTCTCTTACTTTTGAAGAGTGGTTTGCTCAGTGCTTCCTACTTTCTCTCGTCTTCTAGCATAAGCACTTAAGGGCTATCACTGCCATCATTTCCACTGCTCCTACACCGAAGCCCTGGTCACAGCCCCAGGTCACTCTGTAGAGCCTGAGTCGCAGCCCCAGCAGCCTCAAGTCGACATACGGAGCCTGAGTCACAATTCTAGTTCACCATACAGAGCCTGAGTCACAACTTCAGGTCACCATACAGAGCCTGAGTCACAACTTCAGGTCACTATACAGAGCCCGAGTCACAGCCCCAGGTCACCATACAGAGCCCGAGTCACAGCCCCAGGTCACCATACAGAGCCTGAGTCACAACTTCAGGTCACCATACAGAGCCTGAGTCACAGCCCCAGGTCACCATACAGAGCCTGAGTCACAACTTCAGGTCACCATACAGAGCCTGAGTCACAGCCCCAGGTCACCATACAGAGCCTGAGTCACAGCCCCAGGTCACCATACAGAGCCTGAGTCACAACTTCAGGTCACCATACAGAGCCTGAGTCACAACTTCAGGTCACCATACAGAGCCTGAGTCACAGCCCCAGGTCACCATACAGAGCCTGAGTCACAACTTCAGGTCACCATA
>VSMD01108505.1:0-27335 GCA_008750895.1 Mirza zaza
GGCAACATCCTCTGACTGTATTACTTGTCAGAGATGTTAACTTCTAGGGAACAGGATTCATTTTTATTTTATTTTTTATTAATATAATAATTACATATATTTATGGGATAAAGTGATATTTTGATATATTTTTACAATGTGGAATTATTAATTTGGGCAAATTAACAAAACCATCACCTTGCATAGTTATCATTTTTGAGGTCAAAACATTTAAAATCTACTCATGTCAGTTTTGAAATATACAATGCAGTATTTATTATAGTCACTATTCTATGCATTAGATCAGTAAAGCTTATTCCTCTTGTCTAGCCGAAACTTTGTACAGTGTTATCAATATCTCCCCTTTCCCTAGCTGCCTTCTTCCCACAGTTTCTGGTAACCATCATTCTGCTCTGTACCTCTACGAGCTAAACATTTTTAGATTCCACATGTAAGTGAGATCATGCAGTATTTGTCTTTTTGTTCCTGGATACACTTAGCATAATGTCCTCCAGGTTCATCCATGTAGTAACAAATGACACGATGCCCCCGTTTTAAGGCTGGATAGTATTCAGTCATATATACACACTGTGGTTTTTGTAATTCAATTATCTATTGATGTGCACCCAGGTTGCTTCATAGTTTGACTGTTGTGAAAAATGATGCAATGAACACAGGAGTGCAGGTATCTCTTTGGCATACTGATTTCAATGCCTTGGGATATATATCCAGAAGTGGGATTGTTGAACCATATAGTAGTTCTATTTTGAATTGTCTAAAGAAACTCCATACTGTTTTTCATAATGGCTGCATTAACTTAAATTCCCACCAACATTACCCTTTTCACCACATGCTGTCCAATGCTTATATTTTGGCTTTTTGATAATAGGCATTCTAATAGATGTGAGATTGTATCTCATTTTAGTTTTAATTTTCCTTTCTCTGAAGATTAATGATACTGAGCATTTTTTCATTTACTTCTTGTTCATTTGTATGTATTCAAACATATTATTAGATGAGTGGTTTGTAAATACTTGTTCCCAATCTGTGTGTCATCACTTTCTCTATCAATTCTTTCCTTTGCTATGCAAAGGAAAAGCTTTTTAGTTTGATGAAATCTCATTCGTTTACTTTTGCCTTTACTGCCTGTATATTTTGGGTCATATTGAAGAAATATTTGCCCAGAAAATTATTGTGTAGCATATTGTATTTATACAGTTTTAGGTCTTAAGTTTAAATCTTTAATCCATTTTGGATTGATTTTTTAACAAATTCAGGAAAGTTGCAGGGTAAAAAATTAACACACAAAAACAGGTAACGTGTTTTTTACACTAACAGCAAACTATCTTAAAAAGAAATTAAGAAATCAGTCCCATTCACCATATTATCAAAAATAAAACTTAACAAAAGTTTGTATGCTGAAAACCATAAGTATTTATGAAAGAAATTCTAGAAGAAAAAAATAAATGGAAAAATATTTTGTTTTTATGGATTATACAAAAATAAATGTTGTTAAAATGTCCACATTACCCTAAGTGATCTATAGATTCAGTGCAATTCCTATCAAATTTCCAGTAACATTCTTCATAGAAATAGAAATAAGCTAAAATTTGTATGGAACCACAAAAGACCTGGAGTAGCTAAAGCAATCTTGAGCAAAAAGAACAAACCTGAAAGTTTCACACTATCTGACTTGAGTGAGATGTGCACCATCTGGGGGATGGTCATGCTGGAGACTCAGACTTGTGGGGGGAGGGGGGGAAAGGGCATTTATTGAAACCTTAAAATCTGTACCCGCATAATATGCTGAAATTAAAAAAAAAGAAAAAAAATTTATTCGAAAACTACAGTAATCAAAATAGCATGGTATTGGCATGAAAACAGACATGTTGACTAATGAAACAGGTTAGAAAGCCCAGAAATAAACCCACACATGTATGATCAATTGAAATGGGGAATGGACAGTCTCTTCAATAAATGGTGCTGAAAAAAACTGGATTTCCACAAGCAGAATAACAAAATTAGAAAAAAGATTCCTGATTCAACATAACCTAAAGTTGTGGGGATACGAATGCTAACTTCAAAGTGAGTCTGTGGATAACAAGGGCCTTTTCTTTAATATTCCATCCTGGATACCTTTGAACACATAGCACCATATATTGGCTGTCAGTAGATCAATGTGTTTGCTGCATTCTAGAAAGCAGCACCCCAACCCTGTATAGTGACATTCCAAAGCTGATGACATTTCTGAACCTTCAGCAGGTTGTTGCATCATTCTATCAGAGCAGCTGCTTTTGGAAAAGGTGAATGAGTTCTGTGTCATGAACTATCACGCCTTTTTTTTTCATTACTCTACTTAACAATGTTTAAGTCAGAGTACCCATAGATGATCTATTCTTCCACTTTTTCTTGGAAATGGAGGTTGGATATTCAGACATGCAGATGCAGTTCCTATACATTTCATCATGCATTGCATGTACAGAAAATGGTGGTGATTCTCACTTGGAGGAATTATTTTTAGCATTATAATGGTATGTTAATGAGGTAAAGGTGACAGGAGGTGGCCTGCTCTAGTCTCCACTAGCTTGTGCAGTTCTGAGCCTTTGGCATTTGGTAGGGGGTTTGTGGCATTTGTAGCATTTAGGCCCTCTGGTGCTCTTGAGCAGGTGGCCTTCTAGTTAACAAGACCAAAGAAAAATCGTTAAAAGAAAGAAAAGAGAAGGAAAGAAAAACTGTTAAAGTTTTTCCATCTGCTTTACCAGGGTCATCCTGGTGACAGGATTCCAATTTAGAAAGAGGGTCCAAGTTAATCATCACATATGATTTTTGGCTCCTTGATAACTCTAGTTTTTAAACTATTCCCCTTATATAATTGAATCATCCTTAGAAAATTTTGTTAGCTTAGTTATTCCTGTTAAACAAAGGAAGCAGATATCTTAAGGCCATAATCGAATAATCAGGGTCAAAGGAAAATAATCCACACCATCTTCTTTTTCCACGTGTTCCTAAAATATGTTATTCTAGGCATATGTCAGGAAGCTTGGGAAAAACAAACTTTCTTCATATGATTTCAAAGTTACTCTGTTGTGAACTCACCTGAGTCAATTTTTTCACACACTATTAGCAGATAATAGCAGTAGCCTGTGTTTAGAGTTTTGATTCTCCATAATCTCTTCTAGATACTAGAGTTTGAAAACCAAAATTTTTCCCCACTCTGCTATTGAACCCATTTATTTTTTAACAAGTTGGTATAAATACTACATACATTCTGTTTTGGAGGCTTGATTTAAAAATAAAAAAAACAGCAACATATAACAAATCTCCCCCCACTGCAAATCTACACTGTTTTATTTTACATATTCTGATCAAAATTTACTTAAATGATCAATTCTAAGAAGAGGAAAACTATATTAGAGGCAGAATCCTCTTATCCTTAGGATCAGTATCAGTCCACAAGAATACATAGATACAATGGTGGACACAGAACTAGGTTACTAGGTTTCACCCTTAAAATATATGTTATATGTTACGGGGTTTGTAAAATGGTCAAGGTCTGCTCATTCAGAGGTCAAAAGGGTTTCTAAATATTTCAACCAATTCACCTGCAGTACTAATCTCAACAAAGAGATCTCATTGTTATAGCTCATTGTTATTTAGCAAGCCACTAATTTCATAAATGGATAATTCATTAATTATGCTAGTTAGCAAAGCCTTTAATACGAATTAAATAAAAACATGACTAAAGCTCATGAAGTAGCCACATCTGAAGTACAAGCTCCTGCTTAGAATGCTGATAGACAGTCCTAGAAATTGGACTTATCTAATGCACACACATGGTGACACACAACACACCCACAACAAAGATATAGTTTTGAAATTGAATATTTGATTGCTTGTGATTTACTTAAAACACAACAGAAATGACAGCTATTTATTTTTCCCTGCCTTTGATCTACATGAGGGAAACATTTGTGGGAATGTCCATTCAATATTAGTAGGCAGGTTCCAAATACAGGATTGAATACATTAGAAAAAAGTATATATTAGTAGATGCGTTGTATGGAAAATAACTTATTCCATTTCTAATTTCAGAATGAGGAAATTATAAGACTGGTCAGTCAAAATTAAGAGTATGTGACTTAAGCAGAACTGGACCTAAGTTATGAAATCTTTGAGATAAAGAGAAGTCTTGTAAGGGAGCCCCAGAACGTCCCTGAATGGAAAGTGGGGTATTTTCCTCTGTATTTCTGTCAGAGGACAAGTAGGGAAATTGACATTTAGGAGAGAGAAGCATGAAATACTGGTTTCTTTCTATGTGATTAGTGCAGTTTATCAGTTTAATGAAGCAAGTAGTAATTTAGATTCTAAATATTTTTGGAGAATGCACAAAGGTCGATGTTCTATATCATTACAGAAATTAAACATGTCTTTTATCATCTGCATGAGTCATAGTAGAAGCAGAAAGTGAAGAAAATCCTTAATAAGGCCAAAAAAAAAATATATATATATATACACTTAACATATATACATATATATTAGATATATATGTAATGATATCCTTTCTGAAAACTGAAGATATGTTGAAGAAATACTTCAGGGGACTGCAGAGGGCAGAGTTCAGAGTCCTGGTGACATTGCCTGACCTTGCCAATGGCTATGTGTTTTACGTTAGGTAACATATTTGCAATCTTGAGTCTCAATTTCCATTTAAGTCAGATGGTGGGACAGAAAAGCATGGGGTCATATAAGGTCACCCAGATTCTCGTAGCCTTTGGTTCTCCTTATCTTCCATTTAAAACTAAAGTTTTCTTTTAAAACGTCATGTTCTCTGTAGATTGTCATCAGTGACTAAAACCCTGAGGAAAATAAAGCTTAAAAGGCTGAAATTCCTTGATAGCTTTGAAAGAGTTTGCTTCTTGGAGAGCTGTATTTCCAGAGACACACAGCAGGAAACGATTGCACTGTAGGTCCTGTCTTAAAGCAAGATGACACTTCGCTAGTCACAGAAGGCAGGGAAAGGAGGTATGAGATGTGCTTATCAAATAATGTTCATATCCTTAGTGAAAAATGTAATTTTTATATGGTAATAATTTAAAGTAACTGGATTTATCATTCACTGCAGTGTGTGTATCTTGTCTGTATGTGTGTGAACTTGTAATTTATGAGATTGTGTTTGCTAAAAGTTATCATTAATATTTTGGACCATCAAGGAGTATAAAATAGAAAAACTCACTGCAGTATTTTCAATAGAAAATATTCTCAATTTGACTTATAATTACAGTTAACTTTTGGCGTATGTTAATTTTGCTTAACAGTTTAAAGGGATTCGTGGCAGTTGTCTTCAGAAACCATCAGTTATTATGAAATAGTGTCAGTAGGGCATCAGGCATTGCTGCTTCTTCCTTCTCCTCCTGTAATAGACATAATTTTAGACCTCCCTTTGTTTACCCTTCATCATGTGCATGTGTGTTAGGAATGGGACTGTAAGAACTGGAGAATCCATAAAACTATATTCTAGATAGTAGTACAATATGTTAAAGATACAGTTGCTTGGCACACTGAAATTATGCTCTTATCTAGGTGGTAGATTTCTGATTAAGGATACAATCTAAGCTGGTTATAGTAATTCATAAGAAATGAAGATTAATGTTGAAATTGGATGAAAATTTAAGTGTCAAGGAACTGATTAAGAACACAGTTATATATTTGTACTTCATTTGAAATTATAAGACATGAGGTATTTAATCATTCATGATTTGTAAATATATTTAAGTGATGCATCATATTAAAAATGACAGAGCATTTTAAATTTTGTAATTAAGCCTATAGGTACAAATTTTAAAGACTAATCCCTGTCAATTTGCTAATATTATCATATCATTCTAATATAATCCTTCCGTGATTAATATAACACACTATTAACATTTTTAGCTATTTTTAAAAAGAACATATAAAATTCTTTCTGTCCCTTTATTCCCAGATAGTTTTATTGGTCCAAGAACAACCTTAGATTTTGTGTTTTAGAGATAAAGATGTAGTTTGTGATTTGAGGGAAAACTTTATCAACCTGAGGAGATATTGTTTATAATTATATAACTTTGTTATTAGACATTTCAAATAATTTTATTCTCTAAAGACCAACATTAACATAGTGAGATAAATTTGCATTTCACTGTTAACAGCAAAACTTAAGCTATAAATACTATGCATGTTATAATTGATTTCTAACATAACATATTTTATATATACACATACATACTAAGAAACAAAAACAATTATGGTAATATTTATGGTTATAGTTTCGTATAATAAACTATAGTAGTAAAAAAAAGCATTTTAGGGAAAAAAGTAACCTTTCATTTCTAATTTTCACTTCTAATTTTTATATAATAGATGTTTAAAAAGGAATAATTATTCAAATAAGTAGGTGTAATGTTAAAAATGCCATTTTTAACACCAGAAAGGAACTTACTATGATTCTACTCAGTTAATTGTTTCAAATCTTAAATATGAATTACTTCAAATATTCAAATCTCAAATAAATTGCTAAGAATGACAGAATGTTTAATTATTATTCCCAACATTGTTAGGAATATCTTTAATATTTGGTAATATCATATTCTAGTGTTGCATAACTGCATCTAGCATGATATCATTCCATTTTAATCATTTAAAATTTTGTAATTACAATATAACTCTTCCTCAGATTATCTCTTAGTATTCAGGAATAATGCATAGCAAATACATTGTGAATAATGAAATATGCATTCAAGCAATAAAACTTTCACAGTTTATTTGTGTGTTGATTTATTTAAAATTGAGTGCATGTCAATGCTTTAATACAGATTATCTGTAGTCATATTATTTCTTAATTAATCAGCATTTTCACATGGGAATATATTCTTGAATAAAAAGAAATATTTTACAGACACAAAAATAATTTAATAAATTTCTATGAATATACATAATTTTATTTATGTTTTTGGAAAAGAAGGTTTTTATAACATGATACAATCTAAAAATATTATAGTTGAAAAATTTGTTTAAATAAATTCTAAGAACAATTATATGTTATATAAAAATTACATTTAAAAGATATACAAACGTTCAGCCCAGCATGGTGGCTCACGCCTGTAATCCTAGCACTCTCTAAGACCGAGGCGGGTGGATCGTTTGAATTAAGGATTTCGAGACCAGCCTGAGCAAGAGCAAGACCCTGTCTCTACAAAAAATAGAAAATAAAAAAATTAGCCAATCAACTAAAAATAGAAACAAAAATTAGTCGGGCCTGGTGGCAAGTGCCTGTAGTCCTAGTTACTCTGGAGGCTGAGGCAGGAGGATCGCTTGAACCCAGGAGTTTGAGGTTGCTGTGAGCTAGGCTGACACCACCACACTCTAGCCCGGACAACAGAGTGAGACTCTGTCTCAAATAAATAAATAAACAAATAAATATTTAAATAAAAGCATGGTTTTTATGTTAAATAATACTGGAACACTGGGATATCACTGTCGAAAAAGTGAACATAGAATATTTCATGATCTTAAGTATCACACAAAAATACCAACTAAAAATTTATTTTACTCCATCAAAAATAATAGTGTACTCATCAAAAATTAGAAATTAGAAGGGAATATATAAGCCACACATTGGATCAGTACATTTCCAATGTAACTTGCATTGTAAATACACATAAACTTCACAAATCAGTAAGAAAAATAGAGGGGACGCTGTGTAAGTGGGAAAATGTATAGAGAAGTCACTTATAGAATGTTCAAATGATGAAAAAGCAAAAAAAGTATTCAATATTATTTGTAGAAAAATTAAAACTATGGTAAAATTAAAACTATGGTAAAGCACTGCAAATGCACTGAAATGGCTAAAGTTAATAAGACATAAATACAATTGCTAATCAGGATATAGAGCAACTGAGATTTCATAAGTTTTTTGAGAAATTATAAATTGGCATAACCACTTTGAAAAAATGTTCAATGTTATGCACTAAAGCAAAACATACTCCTACCCTATGACATGGCAAATTAACATCTAGATATATACTCAAAAACAATTAAGTGCAGATATGCGCCACACTCTGTACTAAAATGTTTATGGCATAAAGTCAATAATTGAAAACAATTCTATAAATTGCCAGTGGTAAAAAATGGAGAACTAAATTGCTATGTTTTAGTAAAGCAAAGTAATACATGGCTATACAATTATTTTTTTAAAAGATCCTGTTGCATGTAACAACATAAATACACATCACAGGCAGAGATATTGATGTAAGTCAGGCATAAAATGATACATGCTATACAATTTTATTCATCTGTTAATTTAGAAACATACACAATTCATTCCTGTTTATAGTCAAAAGGAATTATACATGGGTTATTAATTTTTACTGGAAATGGGCAGAAAGAGGCATCTTTTGTATATTGTAATAGTCTATATTTTAATCTAACTGGCTGTTCCATAGATTAATATATAATATAAAAATTAATTGACATTAATGCTTAAGGTTAATGTCTTTTAGTTTTTCAAGAAGGAATATTATACCCTAGTAAAAGTTCACTTAAGCAGTATCCAATTAATAAATATGAGACATGTATCTGGATTTTAAATGTTTGATAAAATAATTTTAAGGTAGGATAATAAGTAAGATTTTTGAAACTTGTAACTTGGGTAGAAAATAAATTATATAATCACATTTCTTTTCAATAATAAAAATAAAGTATAACTATTCCAATGAACATTTTCAATTTTCTAAATCAATTTCACACTTTTCCCATTACAGGATCAGCATTATTAATCATTAATAAGAAATTCTTGCTTGTTCATTTCCTTCAGAAGAAATCACTATCTACCTCTCAGTATTACTATTCATTTTTTAAAAATACATAACTTTTATTACTTCTCAGTCTGACAGTAGGTGAAATGGTCAGAAGACAGAAATAATAGGAGAATATTTTTCTTTTTCTTTTTTTTAAATTATGGTAAGGACACTTAACATGACATCTCCACCCTCAACAAATTTTAAACAATACAATGTTGTTAACTATAAGCACAATGTTGTACAGCAGATCTTTAGAACTTATTCGTCTTGCATGACTGCAACTTTATACTTGATGATTAACAATTTCCTATTTCCCTGTCTCCCAAGTGGCTGGCAACCACCATTCTGTTCTATTCCTCTATGAGTTTGACTATTTTAGATGTGCCATATAAGTGAAATAATGCAGTATCTGTCCTGTGACTGGCTTATTTCATTTTGCATAATGTCATCAAGTTTCATCATTGTAGTTGAATATTGCAGAATTTCCCTTTCTTTAAAGGGAATAATTATTCCCTTTAATTATTCCCTGAATACTATTTCATTGTATGTGTATAGCATATTTTCTGTATTCACTCATTTATAAGTGGACACGTTGTTTCCACATCTTGGCTGTTGTGAGCAGTGTTGTAATGAACGTGGGAACACAGACATCTCTTTGAGATTCTGATTCCTATTATTTTGGAATAGTAGCCAGAAGGAAAATTGCTGGATGATATAGTAGTTCTATTACTTTAATTTCTAGGGATCCTCTACTCTGTTATCTATAACAATGGCACCATTTTATATTCCCATCAAAAATGCACAGGTTCTCTACATGTCAACACCCCTTTGACAATATGATAAATGTCTGTGTTCTAAAGAGCTCATCACATTTAATTGGAATTATGATTGCTACTCAGCCTTTTGGCTAAGATCAAGTGTGTCTGTTCTTATCAGTTTAATTGGAGCTGTTTTCTAGGAGAGGCTATCTCTCTGATCAATTGTAAATTTATAAAATATAGATATAAATGTAATATACTAAAATAAATTTGATTGCAATTGCTTTATTCTATAAAACCATCAGCTGGTCTACTTTGAGACATCATTTGTCAAAAAATCTGTAGGAAATTAAAAGAAAGAAAAATTGGGGTAGGTCATTTCACATATTGGTTGGGTTACAATGGCTTAGCAATTTTCTTCAATAAAGTATCTTGTTTATTTTTCATTACTATTTTAATGTTTGGTGTAATTTTAGATGCTTGAATAATTGAAAGTCTAATCTATGTGTAGTTAGGAAGTTACCAGCTATTTTAGAATATATGTATAGGAATTAGGGTTTAGGGATTACTTTCTAAATCTTGTCTTGAAAAGGAATTACCTTTCTGAATATTCATATGTAATTGTTTTCACTATGCTGTGGAAGCTGTTACCTACTGTGTGACTAGAAATCAGAACTAAGATTATCTTCCACTTTATAAATATCAACATTTGGTATTTTGTCATAAATCCATTGAAATTTTAATCTTTTTCTGAAAATATATCTCACTCTATGGTTATAACTGTCAATAATATATGTAAAACAAATATTGTCTGACTATTACAAAGGACAGTTTATTACTAATACAATTAATTTCCTATTGCCATTGACAATGTGATTGTTGAAAAAGGAATAAAAGGATTCATGCTTAAAATTTTGAACTGTACGGAATAGGTAAGTAAACTCACTAATTGCTGCAATGACTTCTTTTTTATTATGTATTTTTAAAGACTGGAACTACATTGTATGTTGTGTCAAAATAAAGCAGACACTTTGAATTGTACTGATTCCCAAAATGTCTATTTCTAAGTAATGAAGTTTTATATTTATGCAAATAGTGATAACTTTGAAATAAATATAGCAGAATAAGTAAACAGAAATTTTCTTAAATCTTTTTTCTTAAATAATTCAGCTCAAAATTCTTATTTATACTACTGCATGTACTTGGAACTTGGAAGGAATCTGGCCTATTGTTATTTTTAAGTAAATCTATACTTTATTATGCACATATATTTCATTTGGCATCAGCCATGATACATGTTGTCTTAAAATTGCTCTTCAGTAAAACTAGATCATGATATTTTTGAAAAATATTGTTTGGTGAATTGTAGCTATGATTCCTGAAATGGAGATATAAAATTAATTTATAATCATATTGTAACTGAAAGAGAAATGTGACTGCAGCTATATTGAAGAATATAAAACATATTAAAGAATTGATATTTTCTGGAGAATTTTTGGACTGTATGGATAAATAAAAAAAATCAAATAATGTTCCAGATAACTTATATTCCTCAGGTGTATGTCCTTTCAACTGTATGTCCTTTCATTATTGTCCACCACATATTACTCAGAATATATTAAGAGTTAATATTATACCAAAGGGAAACAGAACATATATCAATTTCCTACAACTATATGTCATGAGAGTACAATCTTGGGGAAATTTCAAATATAATTTTCCTTTGTCCGGGAACGAATATGAAGATTCAGCCAATTGTCTTTTGTGTTGATTGCCTCTGTACATTCAAGATCTGGAGAAATCCATTCATAGTGGAATCCTGAAAATACCAATGCCATTTATCAAATAAATCTATGCTAGAACTACATGTATAATTGTTCTTAATTATTAATTACTCTTAATTAGTACCTCTCTCTGTTCATGTAGCACAGTGGAGTTTTAGTCCCTAAGGAGATGTTAACATATACATATATAGATTTAGATACACATATAGACACTATATATATGTACATACCCTGGTATATGCATATATACATTGTATATATACATATTTCAACTGGGACCCAATTAACCTAAGTCTTAATATTTCATTTCTCTTAAGTAATCTCTGATCCTCTGATCTCTTTTGAGATGACAAGGAGGAAATATATTGCTGTTGTGGTTTACAGAGTCCTTTCTCAATGATACATGGTTTCCCGTTTATTCAACTTGTCTGTGACTGGTTCAAGTCAGAAAATCATGCTTCATTGAGGTTATTCAAGTCAGTCACTAATCATCAGTCCTTGGGATTTTACCTGTAATTTCCCAGTAGGAGATTTTTAGGTACTTCATCTGTTTCAGTCTTCAGAATACCATGATCAATGATCCATTGACAAAAACGTTTGCAGGTAAATAGGCTCTGCTTACTAAACCAGCCCTGTTTTCCATTAAGGTATGCATTTCTACCTTGTCTCCAGTGCCAAAAATCAGTAGCTTGCCTCCTGTCACTTCAGGAATGCCTTATCTCATTGGCATTGGGGCACCCACTGTAATGATGGCATCTCTCACAATCTTTCCCTGCTAGCAGGGGAGCGATACTGCAAAACTCTCAAAGATACCATCTCCACCCCTCATCCTATGCTCAGTGCATTTCTCAATGCCTTTTGAAGAGAGCATTTCTAGGTAACCCAAGTGAAATGCTTTTTTAGATGTTAAGCAGTTTGCAGGTATATCAATAGCCCTATTCACATAAGCTTTATGGTGCCTTCCTGTACCCATATATTGCATGGAATCGTGCCATTTCAAATTATTTAATAAAGGGCATCTTAGAATCTATTCTTTAGTTAACAAACAAAAATAATTGTTAAAAATTACTTCCAGCTACCAAGCTAACACAGTGAATCCAGAGTCCAGAATCTATATATGTAAGTAAACCCATTTGGGCTAATTCAGCCTGATTCAATTTCACACTTCCTGTTTCCTCATCTAACATCCTTATAATATATTCTTGCATATATTGCCATGATTTTGATGACAGAACTTTGTAAAATCAGACAGATTTTTGGTATGTATGCTACGCTTTAATAAAGACTTCACCCTTGTAACTCCTCCCCACTCCCAGTTAGATACACTTGGATTTAAATCTAATTATGAGGTTGTAGCAATGACAGATGATAGAGATAAGTTTTGAGGAAACGTATTTACAAGACAACTGCCCAAGTGAGATCTTTGCAGAGATTCACACAGGGGGAGTTAACATGAGAAAGGGAAGGAGGGATTGCTTCCCCAGGTAAGAAGATTCTGAGAAAACAACGGTTCAAGGTACATAAATTCATCAGAATCTCCCATGTGACCCTATTTTTATAATTAACTCTTAACATGTTAATTATAATTATAGGACTGGGAAAGCTCTGAATTGTAATTCAGCAATTTGTAAACTCATACATTTTGTTTAATTTTCTGAAATATTTGTATTCTGTCTAAAAAGAGCTAAGAGGCTTTTCAGGGAAGTCATGGAAACTCTCTGATTCTCTGATCATGACTTGCAATGTGAATTTAAATTCACAGGATCATTCTGTGAACTAAAATTCTCACCCCCTCCCCCCCAACCGGCTGACTGAAAGGACCCCCTTGTGGCCAAAGGAATATTCTAGGGCAAAGTTGCCTGCCAGGAGGAGGGAGGTCAGAGATGCCTTGTCATGCCCTTCTCCCTTCTTGGAGACTTCCTTTGTAACCCATTAACAGGCCTAAGGGCATGCAAGACACACCTGCAGGTCCTCAATTTATGCAACAAATGGTGGCTTATCTCTGGTAAACAGTTTATGTCAAAACATTCCAAGTCTTTAGACAAAGCTTCATGTCTTTAGCCAATTACAATCTAAAAAATCTTTAAACCCACCTATAACCTGTAAGCCCCCCCTTCAAGATGGCCCTCCTTTTTGGGCCAAACCAATGTATGCCTCCCACACATTGATTGATGGCTTTACCCGTAACCCGTGTCTCTAAAATGTATAAAAACCAAACTGTAACCCGGCCACGGCGAGTCCACTTGCCCAAGGCCTCTTGGCAGTGGCTCCGGATCATGGTTCTCAAATTTGGCTCAAAATAAATCTCTTTAAAATTATTTTGCAGAGTTTGGCTTTTTTTTCATTGACAATTCTTTTCTGTAATCTTTCCAATGCATTCAAAAGGGGCTAACTCAAAACAAATTATTTCAATCATTATTTATGCATAATATTTTATTGTACCATTCACATGTCTCTCACTACATGGCTTTCAAGAGCAGCTTTATTTCATTCACCTTCAGGTAGAAATTCATTTAAAAAAAATCTTTGTGTGTTTGTGTCTACACTATTTGTTACTGCATGCTAGGTTTTTTGAGAATCCCATTTTTCATTGCTGACAATTTAATTACTGTCTTCACATTGAGTGAGGTAAGATAAACTATCCCAAATTCATGTCTTTCAGGCAGTACCTTCCTAGAAATATTTTCATTCCTAAATAGTATACCAGTCTTGGTCTGCTCAGCAAGAAAGGAGACATTCTATATGGAGTGCCTTATAGTTGATGTTAGAGTTCACATAATTAAGGGGGGAAGGTTTTCTGTTGATTTCTGAGGGAAAGTATGGATTTTCTTCTTAATTCAGCATTTACAACATGCTCAGTATTACAAGGAAAGCAGACCCCAAAACTGGGGTCAGGCCTGAAGGCCAAGTGGAACAGGAAAAATTCGAGAGGGAACAAGCAGAGTGAAGCTAAACAGCTTTATTAAAGTAAGGAAGAAGCAGAAGAAATGCGCTCCACAGGCAGAGCAGCAGGCTCTCTCAGAGCAACAAAGTATCCCTTTGTGAGCTTCCAGGGTCTTATTTTATGCTTTCTGTTTAATTTAATGTTAAAGTTAAACAGAGGTAGGATTATTTATAAGTATTCTGGGGATGGAGGGGAGTTCCCAGAACTGAGGGCCCCTCTCCTTTCTAAAGCATAAAGGGCGGCTTCTGGAAGTTGCCATGGCATTCGTAAACTGTCAGGGCACTGGTGGGAGTTTCCTTTTGCAGGTTAATGCATTATAATTAGCGTACAATGAGTAGTAGTATGGATAACCTGAGGTCAATTTTATCCACATCTTGGTTCTACCTGGTTTTTCCACCACATCTCACTTTATTGGAGACATTGTTTTGTGTTTTATTGAGCAGGGCCTACCGGTTCCCTCTCAGTACCATCTTCAGATTTCTTCAGAGATGTGAAACAAGCAGACTTTTCAATGTTTGAACAATTCTGAATTGGACTGAAATTCAGGTTTTCTCACACTCCAAAGCTTATTTTTTCATTGATAAAAGTAAGCCTACTGATAATATTATGTTATAGTTTATTTTCTCCTGTCCCATGTTCCTAGAAATGGATTGTAATCCTGCCAAGTGTTAAGATCTTTTGAGGGTTTTATTTATAATAATTCAAAGCAAAATATAGAAGAGTTAGAGGCAAAATCTAGAAAATAACCATTAAAATTATGAAAATTTGCAACCCAGAGACAGAATTATATACACAATATCAGAAACGGAGTCAAGAACTGAGCCTTGAGGCGTGAGATTCTTAACACATGTGAGTTAAAGATTATTTTTGTAACTATTTTTCCTGACATATAATATTCATTATAAATTTTAACATATACCAGTTTTTGCATCATGTGGTTGTTGAATGCCTGCTGCATGGTTGCTTAATACATATGTGGAGTTAGTAGAATTATGCTCCATTACTTATTAAACCATATAAATATTTTAAATATTGAAGATTTTTTCAACTAAATAATGTGCAATTATGATCATTTTAGAAGTTAAAAAAATATAATTCCAGATTCTAATTGCTTGTTGCTATTAAAGAACCTCTCCATCCAAAAAGGTGTCACAATAATTTAAACTTTCATACTCTGAATATATTTCACTGTAAATTTCATACCCAAGAGAAACTCTTACTTATGTATAACAGAATATATCAAAAAGAAAATCCATAGTAGAATTGGTTATAAGAACAAAAAAATTAGAAATTACCAAATAACCTTTTACCAGAGGACTCATAATAAAGTCATCCAGTGGAATATTTTAATCCAGGAAAATGAAGAAACCATACATATGTACATAAGACATACAATCTTGAGAAAATTATGTATCAGAAGATTACTGTGTCAATTATTGTAACAATAGGAAACAGAATACTCTAAAATTAGAATAATATGTACTGAGGAAGCTGCAGGTGCAGGCTACTAAGTGGTGGAGGACAGTAAACTGGGATCCAGCAGGTGCCAGGCAGCTACTTCCTTTAGCTACAACCTCTGCCACTTCTATCCCAGACCCCCTTGAAGCTTCTGTCTTTAAGTCTAGGTATAAAATTTTAACTTCCTTTGTAATTAAATAGAATGCTAATTTAAACAAAAACTAATCCTAACAACTTTTATTTTGATTTAAATAATTTAAAGAAATTTAGAAGGCCAATTATAAAAATTGTAGAGACTGCTTTGGACTAAAGTAAGTATTTTCCATTCATTTTGTTAAGAATTTTGAAATATTTTAAATTATTTTTGTTTTTTCCACATGAAAATAAGGTTAGTTTTATTTCACAGATTTGGAATATGAAGGCTTGAGAAAAATAACTGATTTGCTCTTATTAACTGTGGCAAATAGTGATATTTAAATTCAGGATTCTTTTCATTATAGAGCCAATATTCAGTCCAAATAACATCACCAGTGAAATTAAAAAGATAATCTCAAATTCACAGTATTTTAACTGATTTGTGATATTCTTAAAATATTTTCATATTGACATTAATACATTATTTTGATAGATTCACTCAGATTCAGAGGTGATCAAATTATTTTGTTTTTATGCTGTAAGGATATCTTAGTGTTTTATGTGCAACAGATAATACATAGCTTTTGTAAACATAAGGAAACATAAAGAATGTGATGCAACTGTACTGGAAGAGTACTTTAAAGTCTCCCAAGAAAATGGGATCTATATAATAAATATAATTAAGATAGTTCAAGAAATGTGTTTTTGACGTCATCATTCTACACATTTTAATAAATCTCTGAACAACACATATTTGAAGACATGTACTCAAACTGGACACCACGGGCAGGAAGAGGAAACGTGTCAGCTTCCCACGCACGCTGGCTGTGGTGACCCGCCAGCCACTGGGCCCGCGCCCTCCAGGCAGGCCCGCCGCCCTCCAGGCAGGCCCGCCGCCCTCCAGGCAGGCCCGCCGCCCTCCAGGCAGGCCCGCCGCCCTCCAGGCAGGCCCGCCGCCCTCCAGGCAGGCCCGCGCCCTCCAGGCAGGCCCGCGCCCTCCAGGCAGGCCCGCCGTGGGCGCGCTGTGCTAGTGCCCCAGCACTGACCTCCTCTCACAGCTCTGTCAGCACACGACACTCCAATTTCTGGGATAAATTATAGAGATAAGATTTTTCAATAAGCCAATGAGCTTTTAGAATTATATTTGCCACAGAAATTCTGCTTAATTGGATTCAATTAGATTCCACTTTGTTTCGATCAGCTGAATGAACAAATCAAATTTGTTTTACCTTTTACAAATAAGGGTACTCTAGATGGTTATTTTGTTGGCTAACTAAAAGACTTTTATTCATAGTCCTACTACTTACAATTCGTTTCCCAGATCATAACCACCACAGAGAAATACCTAAACGCTTTCTCTACTTCAAAAGGGACAGATGAAGCTCACAGGCATATATAAGCATGTGTATTTACATATATTCTTTACATTATACATGTGTATGCATATATATATATTTTTACCTAGTGTGTTTATTTGCTCCCTTTTCAGTCTTCCTAAAGGCATATTTCTAACTCATGATTATTTATTCATATGTTTATTCATTTAATCAGCAGTTTCTTAATTATGTACTAAATGTCATTAAATGTGCTAATTATTAGAGATACTGTGGTGAATAAACTGTTCCTAACACAAACAAAGATAAACGAGGTTGTAGATATCCAAATTACCCTGATTTGATTATTACACATTGTATACATGTATTAAAATAGGCCATGCATCCCCAAATTATGTACAATTATGACAATGAAATGTCAATCATATGGGTAAAAAACATCATATTTCTGTGTAATATGACACACAGACACACAAACAGTTACGACAGTGGACTGTAAGTGTTGAAATGCAGGCATAGCATGGGTGAAATGGATGCATAGAGGAAAAACAGTCTTTTTGATGGCTTTTTTCCTGACTAACAGCTGCCGACACATTCTAGGTATCAGTTAGTGGCATAAAACAACTCTCATTTATTATCTCCAGCTTCTGCAGGACAGAAGTCTGGGCATGGCACAGCTGGGTTCTTTGCTCAGAGACTTACTAGGCTGAAATCAAGGTGTTTACCAAACTTGCACTTGCATCTTGCAAGGTCAAACAGGTGGTTGGTTGACAGAATAAATTCCTCTTGTTGGGGTTTTGAGGCTCCCATTTCCCTACTGGCAGTTGGCCAAAGGTTGCTCTCAGCTTTTCATGGCCTCACTCAGGTCTCAGTCATATGACTCTCTTACTAGATTGTAGCTCACTTGTTTAAGCAGAGCAAGAAAATCTCCTCCCTACTCCCTGCCTACTTCAACTACAAGGAAATCTTACATGCTTTGTGCAGCTGTTAGCGTTATTTCTGCTAGATTTGCTTTCTACAATGTTCCCTGAAATTACTATGAATCATGGACTGTGTTCTATAATGGAAGTAAGGAAACCAATTAATTAAAAGGTTATCATAATAATCCTGTCAGAAATATTGATGGATGTAATATCCATCCATGCGTATGGACTGCATTGTTAACTTGCCAGTTGTACTTTATGGAGCTTATTTTATGATTTAAAATACTGTACTGTACACAGGAGGTATGTTACCTTCTCTTTATTTGTATGTTTACCATATACTTTGATATTTGAAATGTTATGTACCGGAAAGGCCACTTATATTTCTAGAACAGATTGGATTTTATGCAACCTTTTTTCCTTGAATTAACAGCAATAAAAAAATGAAAAACAAACAAAATATCTTTAATAAAGATTAAAAAAGGTATTTTCGAAACAAAGCATTTTCTTTCCCATAACTGCTGATATTATCAACCTCTTCCAAGAACTGAGAATATATATATTATAGAGAGTAAAATAGTAAGTGGGAGATAAAAGAGCAACATAATCTATACACACTAGTCTGCTTAATGATATCTCAAATTGTTTTCGACATCCTAATATTATTAATTCCAGATTTCTCTTAGCATACCTTGACAACTCTACTTCTCATATTTATTAGTGTTGTATGGGAAGCTGACATAAGAAATGTCAACATATTTGTGTATGTGTATATACATTACACTGTAATGAAATAAAAATGTATGTTAAACAAATTTATAACATTTGTAATTAATTGTCTCTAAGAAATTAGTAATACAAATAAAGATCATTATGCATAACACTATAGGAAATATTTATTATAGGTAAGAAACTAATAGAGAAAAATCAAAGTTTCTTAATAACATTATATTTTAAAATAAGAGATAAGATTCCTGATTTCTTTTAGTCGGTTAATCCTCCAATGGGAAAGACTACAATAATCTATATTTTTATTGTGCTAGATTATAATAAGACAAACTTGAATAGAAGTATCAGAATCTTCAGCATCATCTGTGGACATTTATTCAAATATCTTAATTCATAAAGATTTGCTACCATGGCTTAAAAATTTTTGATATAGTTTATATCATATTGAACATATAACCATATAATTTTAATTTTCATATACTAAATATATGACTATATAATTTAAATATATTAAATATTGAATATACTACTATATTTTTTTAAATTTGTAGTGCATTTTCAAAATGCAGTAGGAGTAAGTAAGATCCAACTTCTACTCCAGGTTAGGAGTAGAATAACATCCAGAAAAATGGTAACAATGACCTGCATAATAATAGTAAGATACTGTCCAAAGTATTTTACATAACTGATATCTATCTACAATGTGAAAATTCCTTTGTGTTAGGAACATTCCAATTCTACTCTTTTAGTTATTTTAAAATATAGCCTAACTTACTGTTGATTATAATCACTTTCTTGTGCTATCAAATATTGTTCATTCTATCCAACTACATTTTTGCACACATTTACTTTACTAATGGTAAAGTAAAGTAAAGTAAATTCCCACTTTACTCCTTGCTCCCTGCTACCCTTCCCAGCCTCTAGTAACCATTGTGCTACTCTCTGTCTCCATGAGATCAACTGTTTTAATATTTAGCTCCCACAAATGAGTGAAAACATGTGAGATTTGTCTTAGCTTATCTCACTTAACATAACATTATCCCCCATCAAAATACTGTGTGTACCCTATAAATATATATAAATATTATATACCCATAATAATCAAGAATAAAAATTTTAAAAAATAATTCATAAATATAATATCTTATTATTTCTTCATAATAATATGCAACATTTTCTTCAGAATTTTATACAAAGAGAATTAATGAAGTCAGGAATGGAGAGTTGGCCGGGCATGGTGGCTCACGCCTATAATCCTAGCACTCTGGGAAGCCGAGGCGGGTGGATCGCTCAAGGTCAGGAGTTCGAAACCAGCCTGAGCAAGAGCTAGACCCCATCTCTACTATAAATAGAAATTAATTGGCCAACTAATATATATAGAAAAAATTAGCCGGGCACGGTGGCACATGCCTGTAGTCCCAGCTATTCGGGAGGCTGAGGCAGCAGGATTGCTTGAGCCCAGGAGTTTGAGGTTGCTGTGAGCTAGGCTGATGCCACGGCACTCACTCTAGCCTGGGCAACAGAGTGAGACTCTGTCTCAAAAAAAAAAAAAAAGGAATGGAGAGTAATTTGGCCAAGATCTCACACTATAGTGTAGTAGTTCAGATTATGGACTCTCTGGCCAGATTATTATTTTTGGATTTAATTTCTGAAAATACACGATGGTGCTAAAATGATTCATACTTCAATGAGTTTTAGAAAATTTTTTAAAAACATAATGAAGACTAAATTCAAAATGCATAACAAAATGTAGAGAATCAACAAATACTATTTTACAATTTAGTATCCAAAATAAAATTCAAAAATATATCAGCCATATAATATGAATTCCATATAATAAGATATATTTGCACATCATAAACATAACAATGCAATTATGAATATATAAGGATATCAAGGGATAAATAGTATATGCATTTTGTAGGTTATAGTATTTTATTTAATACTGCTTTTTAATTATCATCAATACTGTGAACCGGGGTTGAAACGTAGTCTCTGTAACTCCAATAGCATTTACTATTTTCATGACGCCATTACTATAGTCAAGAATCTAACACATATTTTAAACATTCTTTTAGTTCCTTTTTTCTATTACTAACCTGAGGGAGATGCATTCATCATCTCAAAAGCTATTTTTTGCTATTAATTTGATACTGATAATTTTGTATGTAGAATGTGTCACATGCTTTGATTTGTCCTTATATTCAGGATTTATGGAGTTTTCCATTTACTGTCATTTACATTTTGCAATGCAAATTGCTTTTTATATCCATTTTTAATAAATAATTTTGTTTTTGATATAAATTGGATTGGTACATTTCACAGACACTATTTTCTGGAAGAATTATATGAAAATCTGATTTAACTATTCCTAAATCATTATATTTTCAATATTTCTACTTTCCATTATTATCTAATTTGAAGGACTATATTATATATCTAGCATTCTATGTTGATACTTTTGGTCATAATGTTTAATTTTGAGTCAATAAAAATATGAATTTCCAATTTGCCGTCCATTATTAGGGCTAACTTTGTAACCTCTAGAATGTGCTAAGGGATTAAGTTTCATGATGAGAAATATATTTTATGTCTGAAAGGTTTCATCGCCTATTCTGAACTTATTTTTATTCAAGGCACTAAGTAAAGTCTAAATGTTCTTTCCATGAGCTGACCATCATTTGCATTACATGAATAGATAAATAAACATAAATCTGGAAGAATGTAAAAAATCAATTAACTAAACAAATCATGCATATAAGTCAAAAGATGTAAATTCTAAATGCTAAAAATGCACTCAGCCAAAATTTCTAACAGTTTGCTAACCTAATAATAATTATTTTTATTTAATATAATTTATTTTTATTATTCTTGTAACCTAAGTCAATCTGAGTGCCAAAGGAAACAAATGTGAGAATTCTGGTTCATAGTTATTTTTCAGAGTTTTTAAAGTGAAAAATATATAACTTTCTTAGATTAGTGTTTATACTAACACATAACGCCAACTTCTCAAAGAGAAAAATCTTTCTAAGATAGAAAAATATAAATGAAATATTTTGTGCTTATTTCATCTTCACAATTCTCAAGTATAGAAATTAAAACATAAAACATTATCAAACAACTTGAAATTATCTAATACAAATAGAATTATTGCCAATAAAAATGTAGAGTTTTGGCTATTTAAATCTTAATTAAGACAGTGAATAATTTACTGTGATTTTCTTCACAGAATGGGTTTTTGAATTGCTCTAAAATTTAGAATGAGTATCCTTATTTATCTGGTAAATATGCCTTAGTCTTTATATCATGATTTCTATCTTTTCTCAAACTTCAAGTGTTTAACCTTTATAAACGAATAAATTAAAGAAAATCATATGCCAGCTCTGTCCTCAAAATATTTAGTTGCTTTCCCATTTTGCAAAGTAACTATATCTCAATCTGTAGAGGAGGCAATTTGAATATTTAAGACATTCTTGAACCTTCACTCCAGTACTTTCTGTGACTGATTATCCCCACCAAGACTGTGGGTACTGTATCATGCACTGTATAAATCAGGGCCTTGAATAAATATTTTTTGTTAACTCTCCTCTAAGGCACTGCTTAGCAGTTAATAAGTGGCCTCTTCCAACACAGAAATAATAAGTTCTAATTTTTTAAAAAAGGGATTTTATAGGCATGTCTCATATATTATTTTCTTTGACCTTTGCAGCATTTTACAAATGGCTTTATGCAAATTTTTATTTTCTTCTAATTTCCCTTAATATAATGATTAAACCATGCAATTTCAATGGCTAAGGCTAACTTCATATTGTTTCTCTATCCATTCTTTATTGTTCTCTTGGGGTTAACAGTTTGGTTTCACTTCCCTTCCCACAATATTGTTCATTTTTCCTATTATCCTTATGTTTAGGGTTCACTGTTGAGGATCTGTGAAACATCATCCGAGAGATCAATCGCACTGCAAGTTCCAGGCTGAGTCGTCAGGTGAAGGTAAGTCCTTAGGAGGCAATAAACATAAATAGGCTTCTTAATCTATGATTTATTTATTTTAATAATTTTCAATTTTGTTGTTTGTATACTTATGATAGTATTTATTATTCATTTGTCACGGTTTGGCACACATGTGTGGTTTGTATGATCAAATCTCTGACACATGCACTTGTTATGTTATTACATCGGTGGTTTGTGGCATGCATACCTTGGCCTTGGCATTATGCTCAGTCTGTTTTGTTGTCCATCTCAAGTTTATTTTTAGCTGACTGGGTGTGATATTAATTTAGCATGATTCAAGCTGGGCAATAATTTGTGAACTATTTTTATCAACTGCTAGATTGCATAGTTTCAAATGTCCTTGGTACCATTTTTTCATCAATTTTCTTAGTAATTCAGTTATTTCAATTTCCAGGAGTAATTGTTGGTCCAAACCAAGTAAGATGTAGCCCACTGAGTTTTACATATTCATTCCTGTTGTCTGAGATCTTCTTTGATGGTTTGTCCATTCCCAGTGGATCTATTGTTCATTTTATTTATATTCCATTAGATATAATTTTAAATGTATAAAAACATTATTAGAAATATAATATTTAGGTACTCATATCAATACTCATATTTAGGAGGGGTAATGAAACTCTGTAGTTTGGTGGATTATTAAATAGTATGTGCACAAGTGCTAAAATTACCAGAGAAATTAATGTCTTTCAATGTAAGATACTTTGAGGTTATGCAAATGTACTGGTTCTCCTTAATTTTGTATCCACAAATTTTATCATTTATCATTGGTCTTGAATGTACCAATTGTTCATATGGCAATATAATAATTTTTAATTTCCATCATTCCTTCCACATATATGATTCTGTAGGAAGATGTGTCCTTTATTCATTTATTTAAATCATATGGAATTATGGTTATTGTATTAGTTTTCTATTGAGGCCAAGAAATATCATACACATTTAGCAGCTTGAAACAACATACGGCTCAGTATCTCATAGTTTCTTGGATCAGAAGCCTAGACATTGTGTAACTCAGCTGAGTTCTCTGCTACGAGACTCACAAGACAGAAAACAAGGTATACCACATTTCCCCGAAAATAAGACAGGGTCTTATATTTATTTTTCTTCAAGAAGACACCTTCGGGCTTATTTTCAGGGGATGTGTTATTTTTTTTTAAGTACGGTACAACAATCTACATTTATTCAAATATAGTTAAGTCATCTTCTTCTGGAACATCATCATCACTCTCCAAATCCCTAATTCATCCTGAATTTCTTACGACTCTATTTCCTTTAGAACCATTGGCCCCAATCTCTCATGTCGAGCAATAGAGCTCTCATGGGGCAGATGAGAAGGGCTGCTCAGCTCCCTGAGGAAATGCATGGGTAGTGCAGATGCGCTGCATAGCCACACCCATCACCAGGTCTTATTTTCGGGGTAGGGCTTACATTGCGAAAATGCTTAGAAATCCTGCTAGGGCTTATTTTATGGGTAGGTCTTATTTTGGGGGAAACACAGTAGATCAGGCTGAATGCCTGTTTGAAATCCCTTCGTGTTCACTGAGGTTGTTGGCTGGACTGAGTCGCCTGTGATTGTGGTACCTAAATTTATTTGGTAAGTTAAATTTACCCAATTTACCAAATTTACTTAAATTTGCTAGATATTGACAAGGGGTCATTTTCTACTTAGAGAGGCCACCCGCATTTCCCCACTCCCAGGTCTCAAAGCAAGCATTGGCGGGACAGTTCTTCTCGTTCTCTAGTTCTCTCCTCTGCCATCTTCATCTGCTGCACGTCTCTGACATCTCTTACCAAACCCTTGGTCTTACCTACATGAAGCTTTGGTAATTCTGCATTTTATGCACAATAACATTGACACAGCAGAAGGATAACATTCTATGGGTTAAAGAATAAATAAAGTAGTAAAATTAGTATTCAATTCCCTTGTTAATCTGATCACAAAATCTGTGTTCCTAGTCATAATTTATTACAATCAATAAATACTGGGTTTCTGCTCTATGTTTTAACATGTAGAAGAGCCATTGTGACCCCAAAGGGAACACAAGAAAATAAAACATATGACATATGCCTTCACAGAATTTGCATCCTATTTATGATATTCCTAACAAAGCCTAGTTAATTTATTGAACCAATATTACTGTAGAGGACCAAATACGGTAAAAGTCATACCACACCGTGTGGATAATACAAAGGTAGAGTCAATACACATTATCATCAAGAAGTTTGCAAAGGGAAGATTATGAAAGGTGCCTATTAAAACACAAACACGAGGCAGAAAGGAATAATAGTTAAAAAGAGAGATACAGAGATATTTTTTCCAGATATCAATTTAATATATTTTAAACTTTTTTCCTAAAAATTTATCTGGTAGTTTGGGGCACATAAAACTCACTCCATTTATAATCTATTGGCAATATAAACTTCTCAGATTGCATGTCAAAGTTATATTAATTGTTGGGTGATATGAATATCTGTTCTTCTAAGCACAACATAATCTCCATGACAACAAGAACCACATTTACTGTAATATTTTGTTTTTCTATTTTTCTCAGAACTTTTAGATGCCATAAAATTATGTCAAAATTAAATGTAAAATCAACTTTTCTAAAACAAAAATTTACAGTGTCACATGAGAAAAAGCAAATACATTACAATATCTAAATCGTACTTACCCCCCGCTTTTCCAGGTGTTGTTTTGTTTCTATTATACAATTTGCCACACTTTTTATATTCACTCAACATACAGTAAGAAACTTGTTAACCTATAAATAAAAAATAATAATTCCATAATATAGAGTGGTCATCCTTTATCTTCTTTAACCAAAAACTTATTTTTAAGTATGTAATAATCATTTCCAGTTTTCATTAATATAAATGAGTTGGAAGAATATTGGAATGCTCTTATATCTAGGATTTTTTGTGGGAGAACTAGATTCCCAGCATTGTAATTATAAGAGCTGAGTGTGATCACTGGCATGTTAAAATAGGATGATTTTCAGATTATGTAAAATGCTTCCTGGAGGGACCTCACATACAATATTAATAAGACAGATAAGGCCGGGCACGGTGGCTCAAGCCTGTAATCCTAGCTCTCTGGGAGGCCGAGGTGGGCGGATCGTTTGAGCTCAGGAGTTCGAGACCAGCCTGAGCAAGAGCGAGACCCCATCTCTACTATAAAGATATTAATTGGCCAACTAATATATATAGAAAAAATTAGCTGGGCATGGTGGCGCATGCCTGTAGTCCCAGCTACTTGGGAGGCTGAGGCAGCAGGATTGCTTGAGCCCAGGAGTTTGAGGTTGCTGTGAGCTAGGCTGACGCCACGGCACTCACTCTAGCCTGGGCAATAAAGTGAGACTCTGTNAAAAAAAAAAAAAAAAAAAAAGAAAATAAGACAGATAAAGTTTATGATTATAGTGTTTTACAATTGAAACATGGAAATGCTTAATGAATGAAATTACATATTTTAAAATTATATTTTATTTCTCTATTTTCTTATATCTGAATGTATTTCACCGTACGAATTTTTGACTAATTCTAGCATTTGCAAGTTCATTCCAAGGAGAAACAGTGGAAAAGAGTGCAAGTGCCTGCTGGGGTAGGGCGGGGTTGGAAGAGAGCGCAGGTGCAAGTGTCTGCTGGGGCTGGGTGGGGCGGGGCGGGGCGGGTCGGCTGGAAAAGAGTGCAGGTGCCTGCTGGGGTGGGGCGGGACGGGGCGGGACGGGGCGGGGTGGGGCAGGAGATCCGAAATCTAAATCACAAGTTCCAATACAGGGAAGATCCGGCTGCAAAGCCCAGCCCAATTCTAGACTGGATTGGTTTCCCCAGCCAGGTTAATGGCCTGACAGAGGAAAGGCATGACCTTTTCTGAGCACAATATGATGATATATAATACATTAACATTATTTATTTCAGTCTCCATTATTCTTTCACTTACAAAATGTTACATTCAAAGAAAATTTTTGAAAATGTATGAAAAAAATCATTAAAATGTAGCATAGTATCAAGAGAGGAAAGAGATTGACCCAGAGATGGGGCAGAGTTACAGTTTGGAATTATCAGGCGCATACACACACACACACACACACTCACACTCTCACACTCTCACACACGCTCTCACACAGTCACACACATGCTCTCTCACACATACACACACTCACACCCACTTACACACACACCTCTCACACACACTCATACACTCACACACACACACACTCACACCCGCTCTCACACAGTCACACACATGCTCTCTCACACATACACACACTCACACCCACTTACACACACACCTCTCACACACACTCTTTCCCACTCATACACTCACACACACTCACACACACACACACACTCATACTCTCTCCCACTCACACACACACTCACACATTCACACACACTCGCCCACACACACACACATTCACACACACTCCCACTTACACACACACATCTCAC
>VSMD01108507.1:0-15590 GCA_008750895.1 Mirza zaza
TAGCAGCACAATTCATAATTGCAAGGCTGTGGAAACAGCCCAAGTGCCCATCAATCCAAGAATGTATTAATAAAATGTGGTATATGTATACCATGGAGTACTACTCAGCTCTAAGAAACAATGGTGATATAGCACATCTTATATTTTCCTGGTTAGAGCTGGAACCCATACTACTAAGTGAAGTATCCCAAGAATGGAAAAACAAGCACCACATATATTCACCAGCAAACTGGTATTAACTGAGCAGCACCTAAGTGGACACATAGGTACTACAGTAATAGGGTATTGGGCAGGAGGGAGGGGGGCGGGTATATACATACATAATGAGTGAGATGTGCACCATCTGGGGGATGGTCATGCTGGAAACTCAGACTTGTAGGGGGAGGGGAAAAAGGGCATTTATTAAAACCTTAAAATCTGTACCCCCATAATATGCCTAAATAAAAAAAGAAGAAAGGTGGTCACAAAAAAAAAAAAAGAAATTGAATTATTAAAGAAAAGTCAAACAGAGCTTTAGGAAATGAAAAATTCATTCTAGGAGTTACAAAACACAGTGGAAAGCCTGAAAAACAGGCAAGATCAGGCAGAAGAAAGAACCTTGGAGCTTGAAGAAACACCTCTGAGCTAAACAAGTCAGTCAAAGGAAAGAACAGAGAAATAAAAGTAATGAACAAAGCCTACAAGAAATGTGGGATCATGTAAAGATGCCAAACATAAGAATCATAGACATCCCAGGGTGCGAAGAAGAAAATACACAAGAGTTGGAAACCCTATTTGAAGGAATAATCAAAGAAAATTTCCCTGGCCTTGCTAGAAATCTAGATATCCAGGTTCAAGAATCTCAAAGGACAACTGGGAAATTCATTGCAAAGAGGTAATCACCACGGCACATAATCATTAGACTGGCCAAAGTAAATGCCAAAGAGTCACTCCTATGAGCAATAAGGTGGAAAAATTAGGTAGCTTACAAAGGAAAACCTATCAGACTAACTGAAGACTACTCAATTAAGACGTTACAAGCCATAAGGGAGTGGGGCCCCATTCTCAGTCATCTCAAACAGAATAATGACCAGCCTAGAATTTCCTATACTGAAAAATGAAGTTTCTTGTATGAGGGAGAAATAAAGACCTCAGACAAGCAAACACTGAAACACTGAGGGAATTTGTCAAGACCAGACCTGCCATGCAAGAAGTACTCAGAACTGCATTACAGATGGATCAACACAGTAGACACCCAACACTGTAAAATCACCCAAAAGATAAAGGTCAGAGCTCAGATACCACAATGGCTCAAGAGGTGAAACAGAGTAGTAAAGTTCTACTCAACAAGATGAACAGAAATCCACCCTACTTATCAATTATTTCAATAAATGTGAATGGCTTGGCCTCACCTTGCAAGATACATATTGCTGGCTAAATGGTTAAAAATATAAAAGCCAACTGTCTGCTATCTCCAAGAAACACATCTAACCCACAAGGATTCATTCAGACTCAAGGTAAAGAAATAGAAAACAATATTGCATGCAAATGGAAACCAAAAGAAAGCAGGTATAGTCATTCTTATATCAGATAACATAGACATCAAATCATCAAAAGTAAAGAAAGACAAAGGTGGTCATTATATAATGGCAAAGAGAACAATTCAACAAGAAGGCATAACTGTTTTAAGTATTTACACACCTAACACAGGCGCACCCAGGAAAATTCATAGCCCTAAATGCCTACATCCAAAAGACAGAAAGATCACAAATCAACAATTTAATGATGCATCTCAAGGAACTGGAAAAGAAAGAGCAAACCAATCAAATGAAGTGAATAATAAAATAACTATACAGAAGAATAATGAAACCAAAAGTTGGTTCTTTGAAAACATACACAAAATTGACAGGTCTCTCACTGGATTAACCAGAAATAGAAAAGAAATAATCCAATAAGCTCAATCAGAAATGAATAAGGAGAATTCACTACTGATACCATGGAAATACAAAATATCATCTCTGAATACTGTAAAAATCTCTATGCACATAAACTTGAAAATGTGGAGGAAATGGACAAATTCATGGAAACACGCAGCCTCCCCAGGCTCAATCAGGAAGAAATAGAATTCCTTAACAGACCAGTATCAAGTATCAAAATTGAAGCAGCAATAAAAAATCTTCCAACAAAATTAAGTCCCAGACCAGATGGTTTCACATTGAATTTTACCAGACCTTCCAAAAAGAACTGTTACATATGCTGAAGAAATTATTCTATAACATCAAGAGGAAAGAATCTTCCTCAATTTGTTTTACAAAGCCAATATCACCTTGGTACTAAAGCCAGGACAGTACACAACAACAAAAAAAAGAAAACTACCAACCAATATTCCTTATGAATATAAATGCAAAAATTCTCAATACAATCTTGACAAACTGAATTCAGTTACACATCAAAAAATAATCTACCACAACTAAGCAGGCTTCACATCAGAGATACAAGGATGTTTCAACATGCACAACTCCATGAAGGTAATTCTTCACATAAATGGAAGCAAACACAAATACCATATGATCTTCTCAATAGATGCAGAAAAAGCATTTGACAAAACCCAGCACCCTTTTATGATAATAATGCTTAACAAAATAGGCATAGATGGAACTTACCTCAAAATGATAAAAGCCATATATTACAAACTCACAGCCAACATCATACTGAAAGGGGATAAATTGAAAACATTCCTTCCAACTTAGAACTGGAAATAGACAGGTTTGCCCACTATCACCACTTTTATTCAACATAGTGCTGGAAGTCCTAGCCAGAGAAATCAGACAAGAGAAGAAAATCAAGGGTATCCAAGTGGAAAAGAAGAGGTCAAACTATTGCTCTTTGCTGATGTCTAGATCTTATATCTAGACAACCCAAAGATTTTGCCAAGAGACTCCTAGAATTAATAAATAAATTCAACAGGAAGTCTCAGGTTACAAAATCAATGTACACAAGTCAGTAGCATTCCTATATGCCGAGAAGAGTCAAGCTGAGAATCAAATCAAAGACTCAATATCTTTCACGATAGTAAGAAATAAAATATAATATCTAGGAATATATTTAAGAAAGGGAAAGACCTTGACAGGGAGAACTACAAAACACTGATGAAGGAAATTGCAGAGGATGCAAACAGATGGAAAAACATATACTCATCAATCAGCAGAATCAACATTGTTAAAATGTCTATATTACTCAAAGTGATCTACAGATTCAATGCAATCCCCACTAGAATACCAATGCCATTTTTCACAGATATAGGAAAAATAGTTCTACATTCTGTATGGAATCAGAAAAGACCCTGCAAAGCCAATGTAACCTTAAGCCATAAGAACAAATTGGGAGGCATCACTTTACCCAACTTCAGGCTATACTACAAGGCTATAATAACCAAAATATCATGGAACTGGCATAAGAACAGAGACATACACCAATGGATCAGAACAGAGAACCCAGATATAAAACCAACCTCATATTTGTACCTGATCTTTGACAAAGCAGATAAAAACATACACTGGGGAAAAGCATCCCTAGTCAATAAATGGTGCTGGGAAAACTGAATAGTCACATGTAGAAGACTGAAACAGGATCCACATTTCTCACCACTTACAAAAATTAATTCAAATGGATAACAGACTTAAACCCAAGCCATGAAACCATAAGAATTCTAGAAGAAAATGTTGGAAAAACTCTTCTAGATATCAGCCTAGGCAAAGAATCTATGAAGAAGACCCCAAAGGCAATCACAGCTACAACAAAAATTAACAAATGGGACTTGATTACATTAAAAATCCTTTATACAGCCAAGGAAACAATCAGAGTGAATAGAGTGAATAGAGTGAATAGAGGTTGTCTAACCTACAGAATGGGAGAAAATGTTTGCATGCTATATATCTAATAAAAGGCTGATGATCAGGATCTATAAAGAACTCAAACAAATCAGTAAGAAAAAAAAATCAAACAACCATAAAAAAGTGGGCAAATGACAGGAATAGGAGCTTCTCAAAGGAAAATAGACTAATGGCCAATAAACTTATGGAAAAATGCTCAAAGTCTCTAATCATCAGATAAATGCATATCAAAACAACAATGAGATATCACCTAACTCTAGTGAGAATGGCTTTGTCAACAAGTCCCAAAACAACAGATGCTGGCATGGATGTGGAGAGAAGGAACACTTACACACTGCTAGTGGGATTGCAAACTATTACAATCTCTATGGAAAATAGTATAGAGATACCTCAAAGAACTAAAAGTAGACCTACCGTTTCATCCCAGCAATCCCACTATTGGATATTTACCCAAAGGAAAAAAGTCATTTTGTCAAAAAGACGCTTGCACTTGCATGCTTATTATATGACAATTCACAATCACAAAGGTGTGGAATCACCCCAAATGCCCATCAATACATGAGTGGATATGTGGTATATGTATGCTATGGGATACTACTCAGCCTTAAAAAAAATTGTGTACTAATACATTTTGTAGCAACCTGGATGGAAGTGGTGACTATTCTTCTAAGTGAAATATTGCAAGAATGGAAAAACGAATACCACATGTACTGGCTATTAAATTGGAACTAATCAGAAAACATGCATGTGCATATATGTTAATAAAACTCAACGGAAACCAAGCAGGTGGCTGGGGAGGCGAGGATGGGTCAATAGGCACCTAACCTAACAGGTATAATACATGCTATCATGGTGATGGGCATACTTATAACTTTAACTGAAACTGCAGAACAACCAATCATGTAACCAAAACGTTTATACCATTTTAACATTCTGAAATAAAAAAGAAAAAGAGGAGAGAGATAGAAGAAAATAAAAAGATTGGGAATATGATGTAATACATATCCACAAGATATTAAAAGGATAAAAAGATAATATATATAACTGTCTTGTAACAAATTTGAAATTCTAGAGTCTTCCTATCTGTCATCAATCTATCTATCTAATATGGATCCAAACACAAGTAGCTAATGGATTAATAATCACAGAAGAGAATTGAAAGTGATTAAAGGCTTACCACTATAAAACATGCCTGTATCAAATGGCCCTACAACTAAACTCTATTTTACCTTTAAATAATAGACATCAAAAAAATCTTTAAATTTTTTATTTAATTTTACAAACCAAGCATTATACTTAATCATAAAGCCTGAAATGATAATAAAGACAAAGAAAACTATAGACCAATTATACTTATGAATATAAATGTAAAATTCTAAATAAAATAACAACAAATAGTAGGCAGTAGATTTTCAAAAGCAACTATGTCATGACCAACAAGGGTGTATTTCAGTAATGCAAAGATAGAACAATATCAGGAAAGCACAACAAAATAATTAATGAATTAATCAGCAAATTAAAGGAGAAAAAATATCATAACAGATGCTGAAATGGCATTTGATAAAATCCAGCAGCTATCCCCATAAAAATTCTAAGTAATATAGAAATATAAATGTAAGAAAAATGTGGTAGAAAAAATATTTGTCATTGTGTTTAGATTCAGAAAACTGACAGAGATACTCTTAGTACTGATTTGTTATCAGCAACTTCAGGGACAGAAGCTAACTGAAATGCTTTTTTTCAACTCAGAATTAAGAAACCACAAGAGGAAAAGAGGCAAACTAATTCCCCCAAAGTAAGGATGGCATGTACAATTCAAGTGATGACTATTTGTAGTTCATGAACTAATGGTACTTCTAATATAACAGGTTTTAGGTTTCCATGGCATTCTTCAAAGTACTTTTTATAAGATATAGATTTCATAAAATATTTGATGTTAGGGTAATAATAAGCACTGTTGTAAAATAATTTAATATTTGTGTAACTATGATATATGTACCTTTTTTTACAAGCACTGTCTTGGAAATCACAATAATTTTTCTTTGAATGTGTATTTTGAAAGTGGAAGTCCAACACGATAATGGGGTGAGTATGTATAGAGTGGAGTGGGACAGGAGAACTTGGAGCCTGGAATCATGTGTAGTCCCTTCCTCCTGCTGCCTCTTGTCTCTCTACCTCCTTAGATGAATTATCTGCTTTCCCTCCCTCTGGCTCCCCAGACTCTGCCTTGTTTCCCCCCTCCTGCCCTTGTCCAGAGATCACTACTACCTCTACTTGGCCTGGGTCTGGGCACTGGACGAGAAGGGCTGGGGCTGGATGCCTGCACCCATGGCATCTGGAGGCAAGGCTTGGTGGCAAGTTGGTAATACCACAGTGCCTTTGGGCCTGTGACTCCTGGGGCCAAACTTTTGATCCACTCTCATTCAGTACTGAGTTCACTCTGGTAGAGGCAAGTGTTGCAATCCTCGGGTTCTTCCATTTGCTGTGGTTTAGAGAATTAGCCCAGTCAGGGGAAAAATCCATGGCTTGACTTCTCTGTCTCTAAGTTGGGCATGGCACTTCTGTCTGGCTGATGGGTGACTGGACCCTTGGCAGTCAGTGGCCCTGAGGTGGGCCAAGTCACAGCCCAGTTCTTGGGTGCTTGTGAAGGTCCGTGTTTGCCTAAGAATATTGCCATGTTCCAGGGAGCATGACATTAAAGAGCAAATTAAAAAGCCAAGACAGGTCAAGAAAGAGACAATGGGAATAGGAAAATGTTTTCATTCCAGTAGCTTTCATGGTATATTTTCTCTGCTTTCTGAACAAGGGACTCCACATTTACATTTTGCACTTAGCCCCACAAATTATGTGGGTGACCCTGGTGTCAGGAAACACAATATAAAGGATCTATAATTTATGATTGCAAACAGAGCATAGTCAAATTTCATCTTATTTGGGACCTTTGTTTTAGCCTGATTAGTCAGGTAATAAGGCTTTATTTTCAAGTTCATGGACATGTAAAAATTTTATATCTTTCTTTTCAGGACAAAGAAAGATGATTTATGGCAAAGCTTCTGAATAAACCAAAGTATGTATAGGTTCATAAGATTTGCTTCTGTCCGTTGCAAGGTTCCTGATCCATATCAAATCGTGTTTATTCTCTACTAATAAAGGCCGTGTCACAGTCTCAAAGGAGACTTTTTGAATCATAAAACTGAAGGGACTATACCTAAATATGGCAAAAATTATTTGTACACAATCAATAACAAATATCACTCTAAATGGTGAAAAGCTAACAAAATTAGTAGTAATCCCCACAAGCATTATAATTCTACTTGTTTTGGGCGTCCTAATGAATGTAGTAAATCAGAAAAGTGAATCAGAATAAAAATCTTAGTACATATGGAATCAATACATACTTTAACATATGAAAGATGGTTTAGCAATTCTTTGAGGAAAGAGTACATTTTCAACAAATGGCACAATAGGCTATCCATTTGGAAGAATACAGTCATCTCTTACATTTTGTAAAATATAGAACATAATTCCAAATAAAGAAAAAACCTGGATGTAAAAAACAAAAATGATACAAATTTTATAAGAAAATTTAAAATGCTAAAGTACTAGAGATAATGTTTTAATCAAGACAGGAACCCAAGAAACCTCAAACCATTAAACAATAGTAAGTACAGATTTAACCAAATAAAATACTTAAAAAGATACCAAAACCAAGGTAAATAGACAAAAGAGAAATTGTGAAAAAAATTTGCTACATCTGTAGTATACAAAGTACTCATTATAAATTAACAAAATGATTAAAAATAGAAAATTGAACAAAATTATGAGAAAATAAATTAAAAATTGTTAATAAATGAATATATACTCAACCTCTTTTATGTAAGAGAATGCAAAATAATATAAAAATAGATTATTACTTTATATCTATTTGGGAAATACAGAAGTGACACTTATTGGTGTCTGGGAGTCAGGGGAGAGAGTATTCTCAAACACTGCTAGTAGAAACAAGGATTATTTTGAGAAAAATTGTGTCAATAGCTATTAAAATTGAGACTAACCCATAGCCTTTGGTCCTCAGATCCTATTCCTGTCAATCTATGCCATAGATGTAAAACCACTAGAATGAAAGTGTATTCATGTAAGAAATATATATATGTATAATATATATATGTATAATATACATATGGTGACCAAAGTATATAATGGCCAAACAAGTTCATAAAACAAATGTTTATCAATAGAAAAATGAATGAATAATTTCTGAGCATCTATATTATGTAATATTATGTAGTTATTATAAATACTAAGTTAAACCTACATCAGTTGATTTAGAAGGAGCTCTATAACATATATGAAAAAGCAGATGCAGAGTATATGGAGGATCCCTAATCTGAACATCTGAAAGCTGAAATGCCTGCAAATCTGAAACTTTTTGAATTCCAACATAGCATCACAAGTAGAAAATTTCATATCTGATCTCATGTGATAGATTGCAGTCAAAACTTTGTTTCATGCACAAAATCATTTAAAATATTTTATAAGATTACCTTTAAGCTATATGTATAAGGTTATAAACCATAAATAAATTTTGTGTTTAGACTTGGGTTCCATAGCTATGATATCTCATTATGTGCATGCAAATATTCCAAAATCCAAAAAATTTCAAAATTCAAAATACTTCTGGTCCCAAGAATTTCAGATAAGGGATAGTCAACCTGTGTAATAAACATGCACATACACATTATATATATATATATATATATATGAATGATTCTATGGGAATTTTTACTGAGAAGCTAATTTTTTAAAATTATAGTTTTTTTCTAAAGATTATAAAATTAATTACAAAACATTGTAAAAATTAAAACAGTATAAATGTGTGTGAAAATTTCCTTTTTGTTTCATCCCATGTTACTGTTAAGAGTTTGATGTGTGTATTTTTCCAGAACTTTCCTACACACACACACACATTTGTTTTTCCTTAAACATATAATAATATCCTATTCTTCATAATTGATATTTAACTTGTTCTCCCTCTCTTCCAACATAGCCATAAGGCATAGAGATTTTTTTTTAACCCCATTGTATTAATAATACCCAAGTATCTACCTTACTTTTTAAGAGCTGTTTCATAAAGTGCTTAACTTATTAGATCATTTTCATATTTCTGAGCAAATTGGTTGTCTCCAGTGTCTGCTATTACAAATATTATTATAAAGAACTACAAATATTGTTGTAAAGAACATTCTTTCTCTAGTAACTGTTCTTCCTCTCTTGCCAAAGACCACCAGAAAGTAAGTTGGGCTTATTGCTTGTTGCAATATCGAGTCCATGCACATCGTGAGGAACCATCAGCCATCACTCATAAGAGGGTGTTAGGAGGGAGTTATAAAATTTGGGTTTTAGTTAGCCTATTTTGGGTAGGGTTCAAGGAAGTGGACTTTGTTTGCTAGTTTTGTTTTATTTTGCTTTGGTCTTACTACATCATAGTTGCAAAATGACCTTCTTTGATGTTGGTGTTCTATGAGACTGTTAATGTCTAACAGAACACCTCTGTGGTACCAGGCGAGTGACTGCCAACATCAAAGTCTTGCCATAAGTGTCAGGCCAGTCCTGGGTGTCAGGAGCTGATTTCTCTTTCTCAAAATCAATCCTACAGAAATATTCATACAAGTGTCAGGCAAGGAGTATGTGCATTTTAAATTTTAAAGATATTCCCAAAAGGCTGTACCAAACATGTATCCCACCAACAAGGGAAAGATGATGAAAGAGAAATGGGAAGCCCCAGTGGGAAATTTCTTCTAATGAATAACTTTGCTCAGAGCTGATACATGTGGCCATGATCCTTTCATTTATCTCTGTAAAGAGAAAGTAAGTAGGAGGAAAACCGGAGAGAGTCTTTATTACCTAGAACCTTAATCAAAGCTTTTTATCTCTGTCTTTGGACTTGGGTTAGCATGTCACTAAAACATGCAAAACAAGAAGAAAGCCATATGATTTTTTCATATGTTTTCCTTTTATATTCTACAAAAAGGAGAACAAAATCTTTTTTTTATAAATAATCCTTTAGAAACATACTCTATTCAAAGTGGAGCCTCTGTCTGCCATTTTTTTCTGAGGAAACAGACATGCTGCTTTTATAACTGTCTGGTAGTTGGTAGTTTCTTATCACTTATCAGTTTTTAATTGATGATATATTGCTTGATATTTGACAGAGATCAAGCAAGCAGGCAGAAAGGTTTCATTCTGGCAGACAGCAATTCATAGAAAAAGAGAGAGCATGAGAATGGCATTGCACAGTAGCATAGAGAAGTATCACAGGGCAATTAAATAATCCATAAATGTGAATTTAGCTGAATTAATTCCCCACTTTATAAATTTTATTGGTAGAAAATCTTAACATATTGGCTTGCACTATATAAAGGGGTTCTTGGATTAACACAGCACTGGATAGTCAATCAGAAGGGAAAAAAAGGAATATGTTTTATTAAATATGGTCCTGATACTCTCTGGTCTCTTGAAAAATGCCATTTTCTATAGAGGTAAGGATATCTTAGTATGAGAGTCATCCTAATCATGCTTTTAACAATATAGGCAGAGATTAGTTTGCTTAATTCTTTAGTATTACAACAAGTTTCCTTTTCTTTCTTTCTTTTTTATAACAAATTAATAGTCCTCATATCACTGCAGTTGTAGCAAAGCAATCACTACACTCAAGGACTTCTGAATGTTTAAAAATTAATTTTTCCGCTCTTAATTATCACCTGTCTCCTCTTCTTTCTACTTGGTCATTTGTTTTATCTCTCTCCATAATGGTAATAAAGACCTCAAAAAATAAAGATGTGCTCAGGACCACGCTTGTTTTATTTAAAATGCATTCCTAAGGTAACAGTAATGGATTCTCAAGGCCTGACTTACTCTCACCTTATTCTACCAATTAGTTTTAGAAAACCTAGATCAGAGACATCTTCTTTCTCCATTCAGATTCTAATTAATTAATCAGTTCATTTCACAATCAGTTGGCTCCAAAACTCAGAATTTTAAGAGACAGAAACAAATCAAAGGGTTTTTCTTTTTTTAAACAAAGTCTTTTTTATTTTTCAAGAGTTAATTTTTTAAATTGTGGTATATAATGTAAAATTTGCCATATTAGCCATTATAAATGTACAGATGGGTAATATTAAGTACTAATTTGAGTTTATTTTAGTTTATAATTAGAAAGCATATGAGGTCTTGGTTCTTTGCTATGTTTTTGTTTGGCTGTTTCAAAATTCCAGTAAGTTAAGACTCACCATCAGTCTTATGAGGGTTACCAAAACAGAGCCTTTCATCCACAAACTCTAGGGAAATGATATATTGACCACTTTCGAAGAGAATGAAGTGACAGGATTCCCTCTTTTATGAATACGATGATTGAAAGGGAGGCCATGTAACATAGCTTTTCTTATTTAGAGCAAACAGAAGTGGTTTTATTTGATATTTAATAGAAATATTGTGATGTAGAAAGTAGACCTAATTTCCCCAGACAGAAAGCACGACTTGCAGACTATTCCATGCTGTTTTCTCCCATTGTCATGTCTTGTGTAAATCATACTACAGTAGGAAAGGCCAAGGCCTTGCCGCCTATTCTAAACTTGGAAAAAGTTTTTCAAATCAAGCATAGAGAAGATTTTTTTTTTCATGATAAATGAAGTCATTTAAAAGTCAGATTTTCCAAGTACTTGGCATAGTATTGAATCTATTCACCTTTAATTCCAACACACAACCTCCACTGTGTACTCAAAATGATCTTTCTGTCTCACACTTTACTTAGTCATACATTTAATTCTTCACTTTTTTGCCTGAATAGATTTTTATTTAGTTGATAAAACAAAAGAAGAGACCTATAAGGTGTATTAATTAAAGGGGGCTGATAGTTAAAGTAGATATCTGGGGCTGGAACCAGGGCGGGGCGTGGAAAACTGGTCCGGAAACATGCCCAAGGACAGGTCAGTCTCTTAGGCTTATGTCAAATCTTTTCTTTTCTCTGCTTATCCACATCATTTCCCACAGAGAATGATGGACTAGATTATAGCAGCACTCGATTATGACCTTTAGAAGCTCAAATAATTTTTTAAAAATGTAGTGCAAAACCATAAACTTATGTGTGTGGAAATTAAAGTAGATTGATTCAATAATTTCAAATCATAAAATTCTGGATAGGTCCATCAGAGATAAACTTCTCTTGGTCTGTCTGTCTGTCTCTCTTCCTCTCTCTTGTGCCCACACTTTTCTGGTCACCTAAGCTAAATAATTGTTTGGTTTGAGTGCTGGGGGATATTACACTAGTAGAAAACATCACTATGTTTTCAACAGTGGCCAGGGGTAGATTTAACTCCCCCAGAAGAGGTGTGAGTGAATAGCAACATGGACATCACCAGTATATTCAAGTTGTTCCTTTTTTGTCCTATCCAAATGTGTTCACCATACGAGACCTGCCCAGATAAGGGGCAGTGAGGTCTTGGTTAATGACCTTGGTCTTTACTGATCCTTTTTTCCCCTCTGAACACCTGGAACCCATATAATCTGAACCAAACAAATTCCAACATTTTAATTAGTTTTACTTTACATTTTTTGTTTTTATTCATATGTGTTAGTGTTTATACTCACTTTAATTGAAAGATACATAAAGACAGGGTCTGTATTTTATATATATGACATATATATAAAATATATATACACATATAAATATAAATATATATTTTTTCTGCATTACTCCCAACTCCAGGTTTAGTGCTTCATACAGGGTATGGGCTCAATAAATTTGATTGATTAATTAGCTAAACGCATGTAAAGTATTGACATTTTTATCTTTTCCTCTTTGAAGTTGATCTGTTCACTTGTAAGTATAGTATAAAGCCAATAGACATGTTGAACATTTCTCATACATATTTCTCATGCCATTATCACCTCTTTAGGTCCACTTTTTTGCTTGAATGTATTCTGACAGCACCTTGTCTCAGCTGCACCATTTGTCTTTTGTTTTCTGTGTGGTATTTCTCTGCCACTGCCTTGTAGTATGCCTATAGGGCTCACTCTGTCATTCTGGGGCATGCAAAAACCTGGAAGTGCAAGGGGGTTAATGCCCTGTGAGGGAAATTCCTGACCAATGGGAGCTGGTAGATAAATACTTCTCTCTGTCTTGTCTTGGACAGAAAATTCCCGAGGTTCACTCTGTGTGTCTCCTCAGAATCTTCCCAGTGAGATGGAGCCTTCATGACCTACAGCTGTAACCACCTCAACCTTACAACCTTGCGCCCTGTTTTCTTTCCTGATATCCTTGTTCCTCTTCCTTGGACACTTCCTAAAATTAACCACTTGCATCAAACTCTTGTCTGAGGCTATGCTTCTGGGGGAGAAATCAGACTAAGACAGTGTGTGTCTTAAGTTTTCACAAGGACACTTTTAAAATATTGAATTATTTGACCACTTTGGTATGGCGCTCACCAACTGGCCATGAAAACTTGCCGACAGCCGGCACTCATAGTCCGCATGATAGTTTGTACTGTGCATTGATGACGAATCCGTTTTGCTCTTGTGTGATGAGGAAAGCTTTAAAGCACTGAAAGCTTGTTTTACTTTACAGGCAGCTTTACTTGTAATGTAAATCAGAATAGGTAACATAGACATATATGTTTTCATTATGTTATTTTTAAATGTTCACAATTTTATTTTGATAAATGAAAAATTAGAAAAGTCATATCACAGCTGTCGGCTAAAGTCATCATTTGGCTGTGCGCCTTCATATCATGGCTGTCGGCTAAAGTCGCTGTGAGCGTTCATCTGTGGCTATCGACTATAGTCGACGCTCGTACTGAAGTGGTTAAAACAAAATTTCTTTACTATTTAACTCTATTGTACATTCAAAATAATCGTTAGGCTAACAGTATCTTTTCATATGTTCTCTACTTTACCAGGCAAAACTACTTTCTGTAGCCTATTGTAGTCTACACAGGCATATGCAGAGTCATGAATAAAGAAAGAAAATCACCATTTTTACTTTGACATATAGCATAATAAGTGATGTATCTTCTCAAATTTTCAAGGGTTAGGGGTAATATAAATATCTATATCCAAAAATTACATCCATTCATTCAACAACATTTGTTAAATAATTACTAGATGTCAGGCACTATACCTTAGTAAAATGGTAATAGTAACAGTACCTGCCTTGAAGGATTGTTGTGAAGATTAAATGTTGTAAAGTTACTGTATAGAAGCCTAGCACATATCAAATGCTCAATAAATGCAGTAAATTATTACTAGGAATACAAAGTTGAAAAAAATAGTTCCTGGATTCAAGGAGGTTAGAATATTTTGGGAGGATAGACATAAATAAATATTTTCAGTACAGAGTGATGAATACTAAAAATGTAGTACGTATTAATACTTAGTATAGAAGTAGCACAAAATGGAGAATGATTAGAGCTTTTTGAGAGTGGTTAGAGAAGACGTGAACATTTTCAAGACATTGGGAAAGACAAAAATTCATTTATTCAAAAATATTACAAATAATTGTTGAGAGTCTACTATATAACAGGCATTGTTTTATGGACTGGATCTACAAGGACATGACTAATAATCTTACAGATGTAATGCTTTATTCAAAGTATGATTGGCTAGGCATTCTGATATTCTAATCCCAAGCTATTCTCCTGATTTATGAGCTGTTTGGCAGAGAAGAAATCTAGATTCCCCAAGTTGGGCATGAGTGACCCAAAATATCTTTGTGCTTCACAATTGATTTGATAGCCTTATTTTAGCTTTCATCTGTGTGAGCTAATGTGACCGTTTTAGCTTCTCCATCAATCAGAATAGATAGAAGTTATAAATTCACACCATGTGGGCTCCATGTGCCCATGAAGATGTTTTGTTTGGACTGCATGTAATTGGAAAAAACTCTACATGGCAAAATAGCTGAGGTTGATTAACAGCTTCCTTCTTCTTGAGGTTAACTATTTATATCACAACTAGGTAAATATTACTTACATTTATGCAATATAATGAACTTTTGATTATGTTTCTTTTGATATACACTTTTTGTTATTCTCCATAAGTTTAAAAAAGATTCATTTCCTTTGCTAGATGTTTTATGTTCCCAGGATTAATTTATCTTCAAACTTTGTGACCAAAGTATAAATTTCCCTTCAGTTCATTCATACATAGAAAGTTCACCAGCTTCCATGATTCTAAGATAGCCCTACTGTAGTCAGTCATCCAGCCTTCTGGCTCTCATCTTTACTGCTGCTGATTTTTTGTACAATTTTCTATGGGGAATTCCCTTGATTTTTTTTTTTTTTTTTCTTTTATTTCATCATATTATGGAAGTACAAACATTGTTAGGGTTACAAATATTGCCCCTGCCCCCTCCCTCCCCCCGATATGTCCAATCCCCTGGTGGTGTACATCACACACGTTATGGAAGCACACACCCCTTTCCTCCTCCCCACCCCTGCCTGCCCACCACCTTTTAAAATTTTTTTTTTTTTTTTTTTTAACATTTTGGTTACATTGTATATCTTTGCCTCTCCCTAAGAAGGGTTAGAGGTATGCCCTCCCCCTCCAAAATGCTCATCTGATCCCTAAGGTTGGGTGCCCCCCCACACACCGAATCTCTGGTGAGCATTGCCACCATTTGAAAACCAAAGTTTAAATCAGTCAGTACCAATTTGATGGCGAGTA
>VSMD01108510.1:0-16916 GCA_008750895.1 Mirza zaza
CGGCCGCGCTCACCTTGACCTGGCTCTCGCTCATGCCCAGGGAGTAGGCGAGCCGCGCGCGCTCCGGGCCCGCCAGGTACTTGGTCTGCTCGAAAGTCTTCTCCAGCGCGAAGATCTGCTGCCCCGAGAAAGTCGGCCGCGAGTGCTTCTTCTTGCCGTCCTTGTCCAGCCCCGCGCCGGCTTGCGCTGCAAAGGAGGGCGGGTGAGTGCGGCCGCGACCCCGCGCCACCCCGCACCCGCGCGGGCCACTTACCCGGGCCGGCCAGGCGCGGGTCCCTCCAGGGCGAGCCCGGCACCACGCCGGGCCAGAAGATGGGCGGGCGCCCGGGCAGCTCGGCCAGCGGCTTGGGGAAGCCGCGCGCCACGGCGGCCGCGGGCCCGAAGTAGACGCCGGCGGACGAGGCGAGCCCGCTGAGCCGGGGCAGGCCGCCCAGGAGGCCGCCGCCCGCCGCGCCCACGGGCCGCCCCAGGATGTCGCTGATGCCGTGCGGGGTGCCGAGCGGGAGCTGCGCGCCCAGGCCGCCCAGCGCGGGCGCCTTGAAGCCGGCGGGGCCCTGCAGCGCGTAGGGGAACAGCGACGTCTTCATCTCGGCCATGTTGTGCAGTGCGGCCAGCGGCGCGCTGCCCGGCACGAACGCGCCCGGGCGGTTAGCGTCCATGGGCGCCGCCGCCGCCGGCCCGGGCGCCCATCCGGGCCCCGCCGCCTGCGCCCGCCGGCCGGGAAGTGCGCGCGCGGCCCGGGCGTCGATGCAGGGGCGCGGGGCGCGGGGCGCGGGCGCCGACGGCCGGGCGGGCGGGCGGCTGCGGCGCGGGCTGGGCGGCGGCGGGGCGGCGGCGGCGGCGGCCCCGGGCGGTCGGAGCGGCGCGCGCGGGACGGGCGCGCAGATAACCGGGGGGCCCCTGCGCGGCGCGCGCGCTGATTGGCTGCCGGCGCCGCGGCCCGGCCATTGGCCGGCGCCCCCGCCCGCGCGCGCCCCCGCCGCCGCGCACTCCATGAAGGGCCCATTAGCGCGGCAGGTGCCTCCCGGGCTGTAAATTTGCCCCCTGATTTATCTCCCCGGGGACGAAATAAATCCCCTGGATGGGAGTTTAGTTAGGCAAAGGTTTTAATGGGAAATCAGGAAAAAATACGAGAACATATTTTATCTCCAGAAAGAATGCAGATTTGGGAACCCAGCCGGCGCGCTCAGTGCGCCCCGTTCCGGGACGGGCCCCGCGCGGGGGGAGCGGACACTCGGCCGCGCCGTCGGGGACCCGGCCCGGCCCGCGACTCCTGGGCCCCCGGCTCGGGCCGGGGTGGGCAGCACGCACGCTCGCGGGACGCTGTCTGGTGGGTCCCGGCCGCGGCGCGCGGAGGCGGCCCAGCTTCGGCGTTCACCGGCCTGAGGGCCGGACTGGCTCGCAGGAATCGGCCCGAGGTCTCGCCAACGAACGGCCAGCTGGGTGGCGGAGCGGGAGCCGGGCGGCGAGGCCTGTTCCGGGCCTCGGTCTCGCGCGCGCTGCCGGCCGGTCCGTCCCCGCCTGGGCTTCCCCGTCGGGGGTTTCCGTGGGGGTTCGGAGCCGCCCGTTGGGAGTTGCTCAGGAGGGAACCCGAGCGCACGGCCCGCGCACCGGCCGTCTCAGGAATCGCAGAACTGAGCAGTCTCCGAAGCCCGGGCGCGGGAGGCGCCACGTTCAGGGGCTGGAGGCGGGTGCGCGGCTGCAGCCCGCGGGCAGAAGCGCAGCCTTTGGCCCCCCGTGCGGGCCCTGCTCCAGACAAAGAGCCCCGTCCCGTGGACGTGCCGGGAGGGTTCAAAGGAGAGCGCGGTGGACTCTGCACCAGCGAAGGGCGGGCGCTGAGCCAATGCTGGGCTTTGTCGCCGCGTCCTCGTGGGTGGTGTCGCATATTGATTTAGTTGTAAGAAGCGGCTATTGCTATCATCCGCTGCCCGGGGAGCCGTGACCCGAATATGGGCGAAGGGACCACCGTTTTGTGGCTGGGGGCCGTGCACGCCACGTCGCCTCTCTCGGGCCGGTCAGATCCTTGGCAACGACTTTCCGGTTTTGCCCTGGCCGCCAGGGTTTCGGTGCTGCAGAAGAATAAGACCCCCGCAGCTCGGCGCAGGGGTCTCGCGTCCACTCCCACCACCCGCTCCTGGGTCCGTTTTCGTTTAGTGCAAATAGCCACGGGGCTTGGCGCCGCGGGGCCCTCCGCCAGGTGGCGGCTTGGAAAGCCACTTGCGGCCAGGGCTCGGAAGGAGTTCCGTGGTCGCCCTGTCCCGCGTGTGCGCGCTCGGGGCTGTCCCGGCGGCGCGGCGCGTGCATCCCCGTGAAAGGCGCGGCGGCCCGGCGTGCGCGGGGCTTTCTCTCTTCCCGCTTCTCCGGACGGGTCCGCACCGCGGGACGAATCGCGCGCCGCTGCCCGGCCGGCGACCAGCCAGAACGGAGCCCGGCACCAGCACCGGCACCGGGAGAGCCCTGAAGACCTCGGCGCTCCTGCCCGCACCGGTGCGCCTGGCTTCGCCCGCCCCCCACTTCCTCGGAGGAAACACGGAGTGTGTCCGCTCCAAGAGCCGGGTCGCGGGGAGGACCCTCCCGGGTAGGGTTCGGGCCCCTGTGGGCTCCCCAAGGCGACCGCGCCAGGGGCCGCGGCTTGGGCTCCGAGGCGGGCGCGGGAGCCGCGGGCTTGGGGGCGGGGCCGAGGGCTTGGGGGCGGGGCCGTCTTCTTGCCTCCGGGCTCCCCACTCCGCGCGACCCCCTCAGACCTCGGGCTGCGGCGGCCCGTGAGTTCTCTGGGGAGCGCCGTGAGGGGAGCGGGCCCCTAATACAGACAGCAGAGACGCACCCGGGCGGGACGGCACGTGCGCGCTATTCTTCCGCGCGGTCCCCGCGGCCGGGTGCGGAGGCGGGAGGAGTGCCTGGCTCCGGGTGCAGCGCTTGGGCTCCTCCCGCGCCCCTGCGGGGGCCTCGTTAGCACTGATTTATGGCTGAGGAACAGCGACCCTGAGGCAGTGCGCTGCGCCCTGGAGACTCCGCGTCTGTCTACGCTGCCGGGCTTTGGGCAAAACGAATGGGGTACCGAGTGGGGCTGCAGCCTCACTGGTCTTAGAGTACGCAGCTCTCCAGGGAGCCGGGGCCAGGGCGCGGGATGGCGGGCTAGGCCGAGTTGAGGGTGGCAGAGGTGTGGGGCAAGGGCGATCCCTTTTCCACAATCTCCTAGCCAGGTGCGCTCTCCAGGTACCCCGTCCTGCGGGTGCGCCGGGTTCCGGAGCCTGCGCCCCAGAAGCCCTCCCATGCTCCTGGACGCCTAGGCGTGTGCTCCTCCTCCCCACTGCTGCCAGCCGGGGTGTGACGGCTTAACTTCCTTCTCTTCGCTGTGCGCCAACTCTCGGCCTCCGGAGTCCCCTCCAGCCCCAACCCCCGGCGCCGCCGGTTCTCCAGTCCCCAGGCGCCACCCTCTCGGTAAGACCCAAGGAAATGCCCCCTCCTCCGGGGAAGGTCTGGAGAGCCGCCCGCGGAGATGGGAGCGCCCGGGTTCTCACTGCCCGGGTTTCCGCAGTGGAGAGGTTCGCGAATGCCACCTCCTGGTCTGGAAGAAAACGCCCTGCAAAGGCCAGGCCGCGGGCACATTCAGCGCGCGCTTAGCTCATGGTTGGAAAACGTGGAGTGCGTTGTTTGGCAGGGACTATTCAACATTTATTGTATTTATTCAGCATGTATTTGCTGGGCCCCCAATACGTGCCAGGCCGGCCTGAGGGAGCCACGTGAGCGCAGCGAGCTCCCGCCGCCGGACACCCCCAGCTCGCGCTGCGGCGCGCAAGGCGGGTCATAAACACTCCCTTACGGGCCAGAGTCTGCAGACCGGACAGGATGATTGATGGGGCGTGGGGGGCGGGGTCAGGGCAGGTGGTCCCCGTAGGAGGGCCGCCCTGGACCAGCAGGTGTCCAAGCCCTCTGTGTGTGGCGGGGGAGGGGACAGGCCGGGTCACAGGGACTTGCACCCGGGAAAGGAGCTTGGATTCCGCCTTCAGCCGCGCAGGAGGCCTCAGCGGTTCACAAAGACCTTATGGATGGGAGTCGTCTCCGGGCGAGACCACGCCCACTGCGGGCTGGGGTCTCCAGGGCAGCTCCCGCGAGGGGCCTGGCTTTGTCCTCTGCGCACTTGTGAGCGAGTTCCCAACCTCCCGCAGCCGCCAAGGCCCCTGCACCGGGCGTTCCAGACTCGCGGGGGCTTCCCGGTCCTGCCGGAACCACACGAAAGGACCCCTGGGGTAGCCCAGGCGGAACCCCCCCGGCAGCCCAACATCAGGCTCAGGGATGGAAGCGGAGAGCTAGGGTGACCGCCGGAGCTGGGGGCCCCCAGAGCCGGGGCCCAGACCCGGTGGGAGCGCCGTCTGCAGGCCGGTTCTGGGCAGCGGCCGCTGCAGCGCGCGGATCATCTCCTGGCAGGCCGGAGTGCGCGCAGGAGCCCGGCCCCTTCTCAGCCTCTCGCTGCCACCTGCTCTACTGCCAGGGTCCACTTCGTCCCCACCGTGCCACCGGCCCGCGCCAGGCTCTCCGCGACCGGCGGGGGGGCACCCTGGTCCACTCTTCCCGTCTTTGTGTGCTCACTTCCTCCTCCGCTGGGGGTCTCAGCTCGGGGTCACCCGTCCAGCGTGTGGGTAACCGGACCAGGCACAGGTGCCTCGTGCTGAGTGAATGCTGTGGAATGAATGAATGAACTGGGCACCACAGCCCCAGGCTCCAGAGCGAGTTCCCAGGGCCCCTGTGCTGCCGGGAGGGGACACTGTGTGCCCTGCCCCCTCCAGGCACTCGAGTCCAAGGCCGGGGGCTGGGGGTGGGACAGTGAGGAGGAGCTGTGCGCAGAGCTGCTGTTGCTGTTCACCTCACCCTGGGCCCCTCCGGCTGCTGAGCCGGGGTCTCCACGTCAGACCCTATGCAGCTGGGGGGGGGGGGCCCAGCTCTCGGTGAGGTGCCCGCTGCTCCCCAGCCTGGGGCACCGAGGTGGCTTCACTCACAGCCTCTCCCTCACCTGCCAACACTTGGTCATCGTGGGGCTGAGGACAAGGCCTTGGGGAGAGGGAGGCCCAGGGGCCTGGTGCAGCCAGGACGGGGAGGGGAGGCTCCGGTGGAGGCCGGGGTGTGGCGACAGCGGCCGGCCGAGCTCCCCACACTCCCGGGACGAGTCCGGCTCTGCACACCGCGTGTGGGAGAGGCCAAAGGTGGGCTGAGGATGGCGGCACAGGGCCGGCCGGGAGCGGGCAGGGGCACCGAGGCAGCCCACCCTCCCTGGCAGGAAGCCACCTGGGCAGGTGGCAGGGGAGGGCCGGCCCTGAGCTCCCTGTGGACGGCCCCCTCTGGGCCGGCCCTGCCCAGGCTCTGCAAACCCTCTGACTCCGGGGCCTGCGGCTCCTCCCACGCCGGGGCTCCCCGGACCCCAGCCCCTCCGGCCCCTTCAGTTTCTTCACAAGTAGTCAATTTAGGGCTAGAGAGTAACGCGAGTCCGCACCTTGCAAACCAGAGTTTCTTCCAACATTCTGCTGTGCCAGCTCCATGTTCTCAGGAGGGAGAGGCCAGGAGCCACCTGCAGGCCTGTGGCACCCGTGGACGCCATAGGGGTGACCTGCCCATGCTGAGGGAGCCGGCCCTCACCCAGGGTCTCGGCCTGAGCATCTGAACCGAGTCCCAGTGGGGCGGGGGGAGGAGGAGCACCCCCCACAACCGGAGGGGCAGACCCTGGACTCCACACCCACGATGGGGACACTCCCCACGGCGGGGTTCAGAGATCCCTGCCTGCCACGGCGTGGAGTGGCCGACGGTGCTGGGAGGGGCCCTGCCCTGCCAGGAGTCAGGTGGGGACCTCAGGGCTCCATAGAGCCATCAAGACGCACGGTGCCCCCCACACTGGGAAGGCCACTGTGGCTCCTGGGGTGCCGGGTGGGGACCGACCAGGGTCAGACTGGCGGCCGAGGTCAGCGTCAGCGCAGCAGGACACCACGGCGCTGGTGGGTGAGGGCCGGCTGCTCTGCGGGTCCCAGGGGACAGCAGGAGAGCCCTGGCGGGGTGTGGCCACGTGCCCCCAGGCACGCCCCCATATCCAGGCGCCCCAGGGAGGAGCAGGGCCCCGCTCTGTCCTGTCCTGTATGGGACACCCCTTGCATACAGGCAGCGGCCAGGTCTGGAGGGGCCAAGGGGGCGGGGGTCGCAGGTGGCCTCAGCAGGAGTCTCGACCTGACTCGGGAGTGATTAAGGTGGCGCCTTTCCTCAGTCTCAGCCCTACTCTGGTCAGTTTTGAGCACACACTGGTCTCCAAGAACCGTGGGATCTGCAGTGTCTGCTCTGTGTGGGCCGTGTCACAGCTCTGGGGACACGTGTCCACAGGCTGCTCCGTGGGACAGTCCACGGGAGCCTGAGAACCCCCCTCCCAGTGGACGTCCTGTCGGTGCCACCTGCTTCTCAGGTGAGGCTCCTGGAAGGCAGCGCCTCCCACCTGCTCCTTGCACCACGGTTAACCCTTGGCCCCAGACGCTCACGGGACTGCCCACCTGCTGGGCGCGGCTCGGGCTGCCGGCCACCCGACCTCGTGGTTGGCGCCCACCTGTGGGCCCGAGCCTGCGGGCACAGGTGCCTCTGGTCTCCTCTGTCCCCACTCACTCTCCTCCCCGTCCTTCCAGGCCCTTCCTCAGGACCACGCTGGGCTGGCCGCCCTTCCTGGCGGGTCCCCGGCGCCCTCCGCCAGCCATCACCCTGCGCCCTCCACCCGGCCAGCCCTCTCCCTCCCCGTGTGGACGCCCCACTGCCACAGGCAGGGGTTGTCCCTTCCAGTGTCCTCACAGTGCCCTGGACTGGGACAGGCACCGGCCCCCCGGGGCCCCAGACTTCCAGGAGCCGGGACGAGTCAATGGAGGGTAATGACCATTCCCGGAAGGAGTTGGGCACTCGAGGACGAGGACGGAGCATCCTCCTGGAAGTGTGACGTGGGTCCGTCCAGACCGCAGGCGGCAGCAGACGTGAGGCCCCCCACTCCCAGGCCAGCGGCTCTCCATGGCCTCAGGGAGGGAGCCTGCCCCGGTGTTGCGGTTTCGTCTGTCTCAGCCGGAGACCTGTGGCCTCCCGGCCCTGCAGCCCTGTGCACGCAGGCTGGGCTGGGCGAGAGCTCAGCACCCTGTGCGACAGCCGGCCGGCGGCGCCCCCACTCTGGCCGTCCCGGGGCCTCCTGAGCCCTGCTGGACGCCCCGTGCCCCGTGCCAGGAGGGACAGGGTTTCGGCTACCCAGACCACCAGAGGGGCCCCCCGGGAGCAGGCGGCCTGCCACGGCACTGCGGGGGCCGGAGGCGGAGAGGGGCTGCCGGGGAGGCCACGCTGCCCCGTGGAAGTGCTCTTCCTGGGGGTCCCAGCAATCTCGTCTCCTTCAGGAAGGACAAAGCCGTGCCGTAAATCACCCTCGCGCTAGTTCCCCGGGCCTCCCGGGCACCAGATGTGCGCTTGCGGGTAATGAGCTCCCTCCCGGCCGAGCGGGGCGCCCGGCCACGCGCCACGTGCTAACTGAGTGCCGCACGGGAGAGATTTGTGTCAGGGCTCCTGCTCCAGCCGCTGCCGCTGCGATCCCGGGACGGGACCAGGCCCACGTTGGCCCCGCGGGGGCTTCCGGTCGGGCAAGCGGGTGCCAGGACGGGCGGTGTCCAGGGGCCCTCAGGTGCCCCCCGTGGCACGTGGGACACACACGCCGGGTCCCCGCGGGAGGGCTGCAGCGGGCGACTGCGGAACTGTGGTCGCAGCTCTCTGCCCGGGCGTCTCTGTCCCCTCCCAGGTCTCTGCTGGGCGCCGTGTGGGCAGACTTGGTCGGGAGCTGCAGACTCACTGGGGTGGGGGGCGGCGCTCAAAGTGACAACAGGGTCTATAGCCGTGCTGCAGCGCCATCCACGTGGCGACGGACCCCTGCTGAGGTGCTGCAGAGCATGGCTGGAGGGGGGAGGGCCTGGTTCCGAAGGTGGCAGGTGGGGGAATGTTCCAGAAGAAGGGAAGGGGGGAGGAGGGAGCCGCCCAGCACGGGGGCAATGGGGAGGGGAGGCCAGTCACGGGCCTGGACGAGGGGTTTGGGGCTTTGTCTCCCTGCTGTGGCGCAGTGCACAGCAGTGGGGGTCTGGGTCTCTCTGGGTCGAGAGCCAGGAGCAGGGCCGGGGCCCCGCGAGGAGTCGGCTTCCGGCAAGGGCCGCGGGTCCCCCGCCACCGCTCCCAGGTGGCCCGGCCGGCAGAGCCTCCATCGCGGGGAAGGCTCGTCCTGGACGGGCCCTGTCCTGGGAGCAGCGAGGGGGCGCGGCCGGCTGTCGGGCCACGGTGCCGCGTGAGGCAAGAGCACGGGGTGGGGGTGGGGCGGTGCATGGTGGGGGGGCTTCGGGCCCAGGCCGGGCTGCCACTCCCTGGCCATCGCCTGTGGGACGCTGGGTGTGGCAGGAGTGCCACCCACCGTCCGAGCGTCACCTCCCGTCATCTGCCCCTGCCAGCTGCGATGGCCTGTGACACCGGCCAAGTGCAGCTCCAGTCCGTGACTCGGTCCGGCCTGGCAACAGGGCGGGGTGGGGGGTTCAGGTGAGTCGTCATCTCTGGGCAGGGGGGCGGGTGGTCGGGGCTCGTGAGCCCGGCTCCAGGGCGAGGACGCCCTGCTGTGCGGTGGCCGGCGGCGCTGGCAGGTGGCTTGGTCGGTGGAGCCTCCGTCTTCCTACACACGGCCCCGCTGCCCCCGGGTCTAGTGACGCTTGAACTAGCTACATTGACCCAGGCAGTCAGCCACCCTTCCCAGCCACGTGACACCATGCGCCCCACCCAGCCACGGGACGTGCTTGCTTCTCCTGGGGGGCCTGGCACCCGGGTTGGCCACCGGACCACGGTGGCTTGAGCCACCTGTCACCTCCCAGTCTCCTTGCATTTCCTCTGCTGTGGGCACGGCCCGGCTCTCCGGACCTGGGTGTGCCGACTCGCGGAGCACGGCAGGGTGGCGCATGGCCTGGGGCCACCAGCTCATCGTGGCATGAGAAACTGCGGGTAAAACCCATACTTCACCTGGGTTTTCACCTTAGGTTTTCCTGACTCTCCCCTTTATAATTTACACTGCGGTGACCACAACGCACATAGGTGAAATTGTATCTTTTTAGAATAAATGCTATAAGGTTTTGATCCAATCTAAAACTTTGCCTGTGATGTTCATCAGCCCTGTGGACACATGGAGTTACAGCAGGCATCCGTGGCCTGCCACGGTCTCATCTCGCCAGGGTTGCCCCCCTGTACGCCTGTGGTTTTCCTGTTCTTGTGTCTGTCATCTGCCCGCTTCCCGTTTATCCTTTGGGGTGGGACATAAACTCCGGAGGGTGACAGGCCGCCCGTCGCAGAGCCCTGGGGTACCCGGTGAGGGCGGTGGGCAGGGCCACGTCTCCAGGGCATGGCGGGGGCGTGGGGGGCATTTGGGGTCAGAGGTCGGGAAGGCGGGAGTGTGCTCCTGGCCACCAGAGGCCTGCCGGGTGCCACGTGGGGCTGCTGAGTGGGCAGCATCGGTGGACGGGCTACGCTTGACACTGAGAACAAATGAGAAGGGGGGAGGGGCGGGGAGGGTGGTTGCAGGTGCGAACAATTAGGATGGGAAACGACCTCAGATAACCCCAAAACCCCCTGCCGAGATGCAGAGGAGGCGAGGATAGATCCTGCCGTAGCCCATAGCCCACCAGGGCAGGGGAGGAAAATCTGGAAGTTTCCATCGCAGTCCTGGTAGGAGGACGGTCTGTCCTGAACATGAACGGGGAGCAGCAGGTGCAGCCCGTGGGGGGCAGCGACCTACCTGGCCCCACCAGCCACGGGCCATGCGGATGCAGGATGCGGCATCCAGCTCTGTCTGGCAGCGACACCTGCCGGCGCCGAGCCCACCTGCTCTCGTTCGCTCCCCAGCTGCGCCCGGCGTGGCGTCTGCCCGAGAACAGGTGTTGCCTTTGCAGATAAAACGCAGGAAAGGCGCTCACGCCGCGGCTCCCCTGGGAGGACGGTGCTGTGTGGAAGGCCCCGGAAGCCTCGTCGTTGCAGCCGAAAGACCACTTAACTGCGGGTGGGTGAGTTCAGACCAGTCCCCGTTGCCCGGCCGTGGGTCCCTTGTCGCGGCGGACGGTGCGCGGGGGCGCGGCTCCAGGGCTGCCGAGAAATCACAGGCACCGACGGAGGAGGGCGTGGCTGCATGGACTCCGAGCGACGAGGCAGGCCCGGCGGCGGTGAGGCGTCTCGAGAAGGTGAAACGGTGTTCGGACCCAACAGCGGCTGCGCGTCACCCTGCGTGCTCCGTCCCGTGAGTGCGTCGGCGTGTCCAGACTGTGGCGAGCTGCCGACGCGGTCACAGACGTCCGCCCGGCTGCGGCTTTTTGTGTTTCCCTGATTCGCCGACTTGACGCGGCCCACAGCTCTTCCCCGGCACCGAGTCTTCTCCCCGGGACCCGCGTCTGCGGCTGCAGAGGCCGCGCCGGCCGCCCGCTCTGTGTGGCATTCGTCACCGAGCACAGCGTAGGCTGCGCCCGGGGAGGTGCCTGCGCAGGGGCCTCCAGAGGGAGTCAAGGGGCCGCCACCGGGCCGGGACACCGAGCGCGGTGCCTCTGGGACACGGGGTGGCCGTCTCTGGCCAGAGGCCCCCCGGGGCAGCAGGGCCGGGGATTCTGGAGCCCGGGGGGTGTCGAGTCTGGGTGCGGCTTTGTGGGGCGTGTGGTGCAGGCCGGAAGCGTGCTTATATGAGCGACGTTTAGAGCAAACCGTGGACCGGGCTCGGTGGCTCACGCCTGTAATCCCAGCACTCTGGGAGGCCGAGGCGGGCGGATTGCTTGAAGTCAGGAGCTCGAAACCAGCCTGAGCAAGAGCAAGACCCCGTCTCTACTATAAATAGAAAGAAATTAATTGGCCAACTAATATATGTAGAAAAACTTAGCCGGGCATGGTGGCGCATGCCTGGAGTCCCAGCTACTCGGGAGGCTGAGGCAGGAGGATCGCTGGAGCCCAGGAGTTTGAGGTTGCTGTGAGCTAGGCTGACGCCACGGCACTCTAGCCCGGGCAACAGAGTGAGACTCTGTCTCAAAAAAAAAAAAAATAGAGCAAACGGCGTGCGCAGATTTGGGTTTGGTGCCCTCGGGCTCCTGCGCTGGCCCTGGCTGGCTGGGAGGGGGTCGGCACCCAGGGGCCGGGAGACGGGGTGTCTCGGCCCATTGATGTGACCGGAGCTGGCACCCCTGAGACACCCAGCGCCGGCTCTCCCACCCAGCGCCGGCTCTCCCACCCAGCACCGGCTCTCCCACCCGGGAGCCTCTGTGTCATTGGTGGCCCCAAAGGATTCAGCACCTCACACAGTCCCCCAGCAGCGCCCCCAACGGGCCACGGGACGGCTGTGGCTGACAGGAGAGGGCTGTGAGCTTCTTGGCGTCTGCCAGGTGCTGCTCTGGGCGCCGCTGCAAGCTGTGCTGGGGAGGCCCCGGGGCAGGACCTGGCGGCCTGCCAGCCCTGGTGTGTGCCACCCGGATGTGGCTCCCGCTAATGTCCCAAGAGCCCCCAGTGCAGCTACGCAGCGTCACGTCCCCAAATCGCTCCTAGTGGGCCTGAGGCGGAGCCGCCCTGGGGACAGAGCCACCCTGGGGACAGGGCGCCCTGGGGACAGCGCAGCCTGCGCCAGGCAGGGCGGAGATGGTGGGGGTGGGGCAGGGAAAGCTGCTGGGATCCTGACCTCGCCCCACCCTGCGGCACCGAGTTTCCCGCGGAGCAGGTCGTCTGCCCCATCTGATGTAAGCGCTGTGTCTGGAAAAAGCGTTTGTTTTCCATGTTAGCTTCTAATTGGAGATAGAAACGGTCCTAGAGCCAGCAGACCATGCCAGCGATTCTGTGGCCTCGTGGTAATCGTGGCAGGCGTCCTGGCACGTGGAACGTGCTGAGTGACCACGACACCAACGTAGTGATCTCCTGCCCCCGGTGGCGCGGGAGGCACCACGACGTTGCCCAGGCAAATGGCGGTGGTTCAGGTTGCCAGCGAATCTCTCCACCTTCTCCTTGGGCGTGAGGTGTGAGCCCAGGGGCCAGCGTTGGTCCAGCTCCCAGGGAAATCCCGAACCAGGCTCCGTGGGCCACGGGACTTGCAGAGGGAACTTGTGAGGGCGACAGGCGGCACTGAGAGTGCTTTCAGGGAGGAGGCGCCCGGGCGGCGTGGCCTTGGTGGTGTGGCCCGGGTGGCATGGCGTGCGCCTCTGGCAGGGTGGACGCTCCCGGGCCACCCTGGTGCTCTGGCCTGGCTTGGCCAGCCTTCCGGGACAGGTTGGGGCTTGTCATGGCTCGGTCACTCACAGGGTCCCAGGGTGTGACCAGGTCCAAGTCGCAGCAGAGGGGCACTGCCCTCGAGGAACACCGCCCCGCGTGACCCTGGGCAACCTCTGGGCCCCGCCAGCCCAGCCCAGGAGCCCCGGAGACGGGGAGGGTCCGGGTGGGCGCCCCAGCTGCAGGGGAGCAGCAGAACACACCGTCCGTACCCCATTACCTTAACCCGTCTCTCGCCCCTTGTCACGAAGAATTAAAATCCGTAATAAGAGCCCCGAGCAGGCCCTGCAATCCGGCCCCTCAGCGCCGTGCGGGCCATTAGCCGCGGGCGGGGGCATTAATCTAGTCCTCTCCCTCTGGTCTCAATGAATTGTGATAAAAATGTCAAACGATTAGATTATATTGGCCAACAGCACGGGTGTGATTGAGCAGCGAGGCCGGGCGTGTCCCTTGAATCACCCTGACGGAGGAGCCGGCTCCTCGCCGCCGTAAATCCCGCGGGCGCCGGCTCGGCCATCAGGAGGGTGGCGTGGGCGGCCGGCGAGCCTGGCTGTGCGTGGAGCCGGGGCGCGGGTGGGGGCGGGCGGGCGGCCCCTGGGCCGAGACACTGGGACGGGGGCCGGGCCCCTCCGAGGGTCTGCGGAGCCGCGGGCCGGACACAGAGGGTGAGCACGGCGCTCCGAGGACCCAGGTCCCACCCTCTGGCCTGTGCCTGCCGCCGTGGCGGGAGACGGCCCGGGTGCAGGCCAGAGGCCGGGAGGGTCCGGCAGCAGCCGTAGTCTGACACTCTGCCGGACCTGCCCTTCCCGGGAACGGCGGCTCCTTTTTTTTTTTTTTTTTTTTAATAAGGGTGAAGACATATCGAAAATTGATTTCTCTGTTGGAGATGGGATAATTAAACTGGTTGTTTCTACCTTCATCATCGTCATAATAAAACGAGAAGACAGCAGGTTATGCGCGGCGTGAGGCAATATCGTGAGCCGTAATGCCAGGAGCGTTAATTGAATACAGATGGCCTTCCCTGAAGTTGCTGAGTTATATTTCAGAGATATGGGATAATGATGCCATTTAATCATTTTTACAAGATATAAAATTACTGGCTCCTCTGGGAAGATCATTAAGGAAAACAATTGTTCATGGCAATTGAAAATAGAGTTTTAATTATTTAATACAGAAATTAAACTATTAGAGACCAGTGCTGGATGAAGCAACTTAATAGAAATTTATATACGCAAGCGTCTGTGAACATTTTGGTTTTATTAACCCACCTCATTCCTTCATCTAAACCGACCTGGAAGGCCTCCTTCAGCCACGACCGGGGTTTACTGCTCAGTGGGGGAGTTCCCAGGGCGGAAAGGGCCTCCTGTGGGAGCCCCACTCGGGTATTCCAGGAGTGGGGCCGGGAGCCGGGAGCTGCAGGCAGGTGCGAGCCCGGCATGGGGCGTGTGCCTGCGGTGCTGCTCTCCGGGACCAAGGGCTCCATGCTCGGTGCTGGCTCTGTGCTCAGCCTCTGCCCCAGCCCCTTCCGGGGACAGCTTTGGGGGCAGTGGGTGCAGGACAGGTGGGGCCCTGTCCCCAGCCACCTGGCTCCTGGGCTCCCACCTTGGACCCAGGGTCCCCGGCCCACGCTGCGGGGACCGTCCTGGGCCGTCCTGACGCCCTCCACGCCCAGAGTGGCTGTAGGACCGGAGCCTGGACGTGGTTGGAGGATCCACACTGGTCCCAGGTGCTGGCCGGGGCGCGCTCCAGGGCAAGGGAGGCTTGGAACAAGATTATGATTTAAAACTCTCGAAACAGAAAATCCTTTACCAGATTAGGTGAAAACAAGAGAGAGCTGCTGTGGACACGGCACATGCCTGGCCCGGCAGGACCCGGGCAGAACCAACCCCATTCGGCGTGGCCTTGGGTGCTGCGTTCGCTACTTTTAGTTACTTTGTTGGTATTTTCCAAATTTCCTGTGATAAAACATATGTTTTTAAAATGCTTATTTCAAAGATATGGAAATCTTCAAGATGTAAATTAAGGAAATAAATGGGCTTTTTAAACAAGGTGGCTGACAAGCACAAACTGTCGGATCGCAGGGGTCATTGCAGGGTGAGGCGGAGCCCAGAGACTGCGGGAGGGATGGCCGCCGGGCTTGTGAGGCCCCAAGGAGCCCGAGACACAGAAGCCGTGGGGAGGGCAGATCCTGGCCCAGTCCAGACCCCGAGTGACCCGTTCAAGGTCATGTGAGCCGTTCAATGTCATGGTCAATCCCAGCTCTGGTCCCTCGCCAGGTGGGAGGGAAGTGTGGCCGCCCCTTCTCACCCCGGCCAGGCTGCGTGGCAGGGCTGACCCCTCCTGGGGGCCTCGCCCCTCGCCTGGCCTGTGGGACCCTGAGGCTCCCGGAGCTCCCAGCCTGCCTCACCCACGGGCGACCCGACATCCCGATCGTCGCCAATAAATTCCAGGCGGTCTCTTTTCTCCTCGTAGTTTTTAGGGTTACATAAATTTCACCTATGCAATTTTTTCATGCCTGAATATATTACGGAATGCCATTTCTGCTAAAGGAGCTAATTGATAATGTGATTTGTTATGTTGCCGGGACATAATTCAGAAAGTTATTTTAGAGCCTTTGATGCATAGAGCGGCACTCACTGTTTAATATTTCTCACGTGAGCGGACATGGCGCAGGGTAAAAAATGGGGAGCCGTGCGGATGAAATATCTCCAGAAGCTTTTATTCTTGTTGTTTGGGCCCGTGCCAGCGTCTTTCTAGAAGAAAGCTCATATTTCCAAAGCTGCTCTGATTTGAATTTATTTCCTGGTCATTAGCCTTTTTTTTTTTAAGCTGGAACAAGTATGTGTATATATTTGAAAAAGGAAAACTCAAATAAAAAAAGGGGAAATTACACACAACCTTTTACTATTATGAAAGATGTGCGTTTAAAATTTTTTGTGTCAAATTAATTATAGATTCACAGGAAGTCGCAAAAACAGTGGGACGGTGACATCGGGCACAGCTGAGGTCCCCAGCAAAGCCAGGGCTGACCCTGGCGACCACATTTCACATGTGCGTGTGCCTGTGTGTCCCTGCAGCTGCCTTCACACGCCACGGTCCAGACCCGCCACCGCATGTCCCTTGAGTCCCCCCGCCCCCCGTGCTCACCCGTGTCCCAGCAACTCCGATCGGATCGTCTCTAGGGCCTTGCGTGTGGGGGCTGCGGGGGTGGGGCGTCACTACAGAGCACTCGGCAGTTTGTGGAGCCCATCCCAGGGCATTTGGGTGGGTCCCGTGTTCTGCTGTTACGAACATTCACATGCACACGCGTGCAAGTGCTGGGTTGTGGGTCGTGTGTGTCCAGTTTCATAAGAAGCTGCCGAACCATCTCGCAGAGGCTGCGCCGCTCCCGCCAACAACGCGGACTGGCCCCCCGCCCGTGCTGCCACCTCTGTCATCACGGTGTTAATGCCGGTGACTTTGTTTGGACCACGCTTTGGCTGCGGCAGACCCTGCGCATGGCTCTGCCCGTCCCCTCGCCCCCCCCCCCCGCCTGACACGGAGGAAGACCTGGGTCGCGCTGCGTGGACCCGGTGGCGGCTGCCCGCCTGCCCTCATGTCTTGCCGCCCAGGCTGAGGGAACAGCCCCACCTTGGGCCCTCACGGAGGGAAGGGCAGCAGCTGGCGGGGACATGCGCGGCTGGAAGCTTTGGCCCCGGGGACGGTCCTTTGTGTGCAGTGGCAGGGAGGGGACGTCTGCAGGGAGGCTCCGTGGGCCCCGGGGTGGGGGCGGGGCTGCGCGGCGCCCCTCGTGGACCCGTGACCGCTGGCTGCCCCAGCCCCACCGGCCAAGTCGGGAAAAGCCTGGTCAGAAATTCAGGAACGTCGCTCAGGAGCCGCGTCCCCCCGGAACCCGGGCGCAGCGGCCCCCGGAGAGCCAAAGCGTCACCGTTCTTGTGGCAAAGGAGCGTCTCCCCGTCGTCTCTCACTACGCTGCTTGCCGGTGGACAGGCCGGGGCCCGGGAGCCCCTGGTTCCGGACACCCCGGCTGGCTGGCCGGGGACCCCACTCACACAGCCCCCTTGGAAGTGCTTCCGCCAGGAGCCCCCAGCCCGGCACAGGTCCCAGAGACCACACCACAAGACACGTTTCTGTTGTTTACTGAGACGCACAACTTGAAACAAACTCGTGGCCCTGACAGTTTTCTAGGCCAAGGAACAGAGCCCAGCGACTGCCGAGTGCGGTGTGGAGCGGCCCGCTGGGCGTGAGTCGTGCAAGAGCCCAGGCTGGGACCCTGTCCCCAGGGAAAGGCACTGGCGGCCTCACAGGAGGGGACACCACGCCACCTCAGCAGTGGCTGCCACTCCGCCCCAAGGGACCACAGGTGCACGCAGGGCAGGGACAAGCTGGGTCCAGGCTGCCACGGTCGGCCCTGCTGCCTGGCTCTCCCGCAGACCCAGGAGCAGGAGACGGGCCAGGTGGCAGAGGCGGCCCTGGTGGCTGTGGGGTCCTCGGTGCGGAGCTAGGGCGGTGGGAAGCGCTGAGGCAAGGGCCCTCGGGGACGGTCACCCGCTAGCCGATGGCTTGGTGCGGCAGCCCGTAGAGGACCAAGTTGAGGGCGGCGGGGAGCAGTTCAGGCC
>VSMD01108511.1:0-23354 GCA_008750895.1 Mirza zaza
GGGCCCCCAAATTTTTGGCACCAGGGACTGGTTTCATGAAAGACAATTTTTCCACGGACCAGGGGCAGGGGATGGTTTTGGGATGATTCAAGAGCATCACATTTATTGTGCAATCAAACCTCTCCACTAATGATAATCTGTATTTGCTGCTCCCCAGCACTAGCATCACCGCCTCAGCTCCACCTCAGATCATCAGGAAGTAGAATCTCATAAGGAACATAGAACCCAGATCCCTCTCAAGCCCAGTTTATAGTAGGGTTTGCACTCCTATGAGAATCTATCCCATCACTAATCTGACAGGAGGCGGAGCTTACACAGGGATGTGAGTGATGGAGAGAGGCTGTAAATACAGAAGCTTTGCTAGCTCACCCACTGCTCACTTCTTGCTGTGTGGCCTCATTACTAACAGGCTATGGACTGATACTGGTTCCCAGGCCCAGGGGTTGGGGACCACAGAGTTATAAGATATTAATAGCTAAGTTCTGGGGATCTAATGGACAACATGGTAACTATAGTTAATAATACTGTATTGTGTACTTGACATTTGCTAAGAGAATAGAACTCAACTGTTCTCACCACACCCGCACATAAGTATGTAAGGTGATGGATGTGTTAATTAGCTTGGTTGTAGTAATCATTTACAATGTGTATATATATCAAGTTATCCCATTGTAAACCTTAAATATATGCTATTTTTATTTGTTATTTGTTAGTCATACCTCAATAAAATTGGAAACAAAAAGAAGCAAATGACTATATGATAAAATGGCCATCTAAATCCAGCCCACAGTAGTGGCTCAGAGTACAATTTTGTTTCTCATATGCCAATCCTGTAGATGCATAATAAGCCCCCACCTGGAGGAAGATCCAAAGGAAAGAAAACAGATAAGTTCTCATTTTGAAGCAGATATAAACACTTCCCCAAGTTATGGGGGTAGAATATGAAGAACTATAAAATCCACCTCTTATGAGAAGTGAATTTGTCACTTGAAAACAAAAGAGAGTAAAGAAAATAAAGTTCTTCAGCAGGAAGAATCACTTCTCTGTTCCCAGGAGTGGGCTGCTTGATTTTTTCACCCTTGAAAAGGAGGGAAAACACTATGGAATGTTAGGGGCGTTGCCTTTGTTAAAGTGACGCTGTTTTGAATGAGTTCCTGATATCTGGGGGCAGGGAGGAATAAAAAAGCAAGAGAAGATGCCAGTGTGGGCCACTGAAGAGGAGGTGAGGGAGTTTATCGGGACTTTTGAGAAGCTTGGAGCAGATGATGAGTCCAGAAAGTTCACGGGCAGGCACCTACAGGCCCATCTTCTACTCACTGTGAGAATCTCTCCGGGATCTCAGGCTTCACCTGCAAGCCCATCACCTTGTGTTTGCTGTCTGTCACTTTGCTAAGGAAGCACATTTATATCCCGTTGCTCTGAGAGCTTGCAAATGCAGGAAAACAGGCTATGCAGTAGAACATTTTCTTCCCGGGAACTCATTGAGGCATTGAATTAAGTGAATCGTGACCATGCCTGTCCACCCCTAAATAAGTCAAGCCTTTGTAAAAGAATATTTTTATAAGATTTAATGTGACCACAAAATTCTTTATCGATTGGATACTGCTGAAATGCTCTTACAAGTGTGCATTCATTCATCAGAAATTTATCACATCCCTACTGTGTAGCTAAAAACTGCTAGGTCCCGGGAAAACAGGAAGAAGTCAATTACCATCCCTGACTTCAGGACTGTAAATTTGGGCAAATCTAGACTTTAAAGAGCTGTGTATTTCCTTGTATAAAATAAAATTCAAAGACCTTTCCGGGGTGATTTTTGAAAATGGCATTGTACTGCACCTGGAGGCAGGCTGGGGCGCGTCCCTGGGGCTTGTTGACATCCACAGCTACCAGCTGCCAACCGCCAGCAGCATCTTCGTGAAACATCTTTAAGACAAAGAGGGAGATGAGTCAGAGACATTTAACATGGAACACTGAGAATTCTCACTTTATGTCTCCAGCTTTCTATACTTTTATGTTATCAAGAATTTCTCTTGTTATGGATTTGTATTTGGAACATAAATCATTTTAATTATGTTCATTTGTACACTAAAAACATAAGTGAATAATAACAGTAACAAGAACAATGATAATAACTTGAGTTTATTGAGTACTTGCTACATGTCAGGCACTTCCTACCTCACCTATGCTCTGCATATAATTGCTCAACTATTTTTCTCTGCAAGAGAAATACCTCATTCAGTATTTTATCCCCATTACATTGATTATTATCTATTAGATCTAGGAAAAATGAACATTGATATTCTAAAGAATTGTGTCTGGTGTGTTTTTACTATAGGTGGCAAATTTTTATTTTTATTCAGTGGGTATTTCTTACTGAGCTAATAATATTCTCAGGATCAACAATACAACAAATGGGCATGTGGCACAGAGAAAGAGACTGGTGTTATTTTAGTGCCAGGAAACATACACCATGCTTAATAGACTTGGTGTAATTATTTTAACTAGGCCAAAATTAATCTGCTCAACAGAAATTTTATGTACATATTTATGAAGGGAATTTAGGTTCTTTTGGCTTGTACCATAGGCCTACTAAAATCTGAAATTCATTGCATTGGATTCCCAGGTTGTTATCTCACTGCATATTTTATTGATTCAAAAATTACTTATCTGTCAATATTACACCCAGCTGGAAGACATTTTCCACTTATATGTATTTTCCCACTAATATTAATATATTTTCTTTCCAGTTCCTAAGAAGTATGTGTCTTGTGGGCAAGAGGTAATGAAATAGGACAAAATTAAGGATTGCTATTTTTCTAGGTAAAGATACTAACCACAAGCACTCACTGTTTCATTCTTGCCTGAGATCACTGCTCTGCACACATAAACATTTCCTTTTCCATTCTTCATGTTCTCATGTTAGTTAGTCTGACCCTGTTCAAAAGCGTAATTGTTGATGGAAGTATGAGCGAGATGACTCAAAGATCCCATTACCTAGGATTTATAATCATAGTTTCAAATCCCTAGTAGATTATTTGCAAACAGTAAACTTGCCCTCTATAAAATAAGTGAGGTGGTTGGAGACGAGTGCTGAAATTCACAGGTCATATATGTATTTTTTAAATGACAAAATTGAGGTGCCCATTTACAGAAAGATTCTTTGACAAAGATGCCAACTACAAGTTGTTTATCTCAGCTGTCCGTTTACAGGATTCTGAGTCTCTTTAGAATGTATTTTAAAAGCTATTCTTGGTGGTAGAATCAAGTACATCCTTCCTGAATAGGCTCATTCTGAGAATACAGCCTTCAGTGGAAATGCAAACCTATTAAAGTGCTTTTTTAAAGACCCTGTCAAAATTTTGCGAATTTCCTTTTAAGGACAAAAGACAAAATCAATCCCGCTACTTACTAGTTAAAAACCCTCTGTTGATCACACCCTATACCCTCTTATCATGGCACAAAGGATCTTGGAGAATATATTTACTTTGATTGGTAGCAGACTAATTTTCTCTGTTAAATTATTTTTTTTTCAGTAGGCCAAAATCAAACGAATCAATTCAATTGTCAGTAAAAGTGTTCTCTGAATGTCACTCCTTTGTATGAAATAAAGTAAAGGAAATGCAAAACGCTCATTGTCTCTTTAGTTCTCTAAATTTTAAAACAATATTTAGACTGGTTAATACAACAGCAAATCTTTGAGATAGAAGTTGGGCTAGCGATCAGAAGCTAGGACCCCTCAGACACTCAGATCCTTGGGTGCAGAGTGGCAGGGGCTGTCAGTCATCCCTCCATGTCTGTTTTCCCTGTCTTCCAAAGTAAGAGAATTTTTAAGGGGCCACTGGACCACCAAGAAAAAAGACTAATTCTTATCCTTTTTATGAAGCTCATCTTCAGCCATATAACTCAGCCATATGAAGCTCAGCCATATAACTACATACTGGCTATAGGATATAAGCAGAAACCCTCTCTTTCTTCTTCTATTTCTCCTTCCTGCTCTCTGGAATATGGATGTGAGGGTTTGAGCTATAGCAGCCATCTCAGTCCAAAAGGCAACTTTGATTGTGGAGGCTGGGCAAGGTGGAGCAGAAAGATGGAAGGAGTCTGGATCTGTGGCCTTGTGGACCTTGTCCAACTCTATAAGAGAAAGAATGGAATTCTACTTTATCTAAGCCATTTCATTTGGGCTTTTCGTCCCTTGCAGCTGAACCTAAATTAACTAACACAGGTGGTTTCAGTTAGAATGTCCAATGATTTCTTTCATTTGAATGATGTAACTATTCCCCTCTCATTATATAATTAAACATGTTTACTGTTAAACATTTAGAAAATGTGATGAGCTGTAAAAACATCTTAAACCCATCCCCCAGAGACAACCACTACTAACGTTTTAGAGTTAACCTTCCAGGTATTTTACACACACACACACACACACACACACAGAGCACACACACATAAACATAGGACCATTTTTGGGGGTACTAATATGTTGTTAGTATATTTTCATGTCAATAAAGTTCAATTATTATTTTAATGGTTGGTATTTATTCCAATTTCATAATTTATAATCAACTTATTGCAAGAGATTAAAATTATTTCCATTTTTTAAATTTACCAAAAGTGCCCCATAAATGTTCTGAAATATACATTCTTAACTATCATCAAAAATTTTTCTTAGGATAAATTTCCTAGAAGTGAGATATCTTAGTCTAATAGAATATAAATGTCTAAGCGTTTTGATACATATTGCCAAACTGTTTTACAGAAAAGATGGTCTAATTTACACTATCAGTAATAATATATGAGACTCTCCCTTTCAGCCAACAATAAACACTATCTTTTTTAAGAGAAGAGAAGTTAACATGGAGCTAGAACAAATATAGCCATGTCAATGGCAGGACTTGTAATAGATAAATTAAAACGAGGCAGGAACTCATAGTAAATAAAAATACTGAAGGCTCTGGCAGCTGAGCAACCTGGTTTTGAGCTCCAGTTTTACAGCTTGCAGGTTATATACTATTGGGTAAGATGATTAAATTTCCAGGCTTTGTCATTTTTTCATCTGCAAAGCAGAGACAATAATATTACCCCCTTCTTGACATTCTGGTGAAGATTAAATAAGACAGGTTATAAAGCCATTACACAGTGCTTAGTGCAGCTGGCAATATATGGTACTGACTGTAATAAGATGTTTTGAATTAGTGGAATATTATCAATAACATGAATAGATTTCCATGAGTGCTCTTTTTATTTTACAATCATCAGCCTTGAGAATTATCTCAGGCTTGTTCATTTGTAACTGCTAGGTTTTTATAATGGGTCACCTGATTTACAAAGTAGTTAAAATGTTTTGGAGAGATTGTTCTATTATAGACAAAATATCATCAGCAGCATCATTGACACTAATAGGTTATCTAATGGGATATAGTATGGGAAAGAATCTTGGTAACAGGGAGAATCAATAGCAGCTGAATTAAAATTTTAAACTCAAACAAACACACAAACCCACACACAGAGCAATGCAGAGAAAATCTAAAATTTATTTTGAAATCTTTATGTTCTTCAAGTTCTTTCAAAACCAATCTTTTTTTTTAAAAAAATAGATAATGTCTTTATGACACAAGATAGTGAGAGTGGACACCTGGCTTGATTTAATTATTAAATAATATATTCAATAATGCAGCCTCACAAAATGTAATTCTCATTTATGGCTTCCTATGATGAATGTATTATTCTATTAGTATGGTTTCTTATTAGAAGGAGCTCACTATTGCACCATGTTAGAATTACCCTTCCCTGAACTGCATTATTAAATGCTTTCTCACATATTTTAATGATGTATTTTCACTTGGAAATCAATGACCTTGGAACACAGTAAACAAATCTTTACTAGAGTACTGTTTTTGAGCATTAAATTGTATATAACCTTTTTTTTGGTGAAGAAATTCTTTTCATTTTTGATCATGTGTCTTTTCATCCATGCCTTTCTGCTTTTTAACCCAGCACTGCATATTACACAAACGTTGCTTTAGGCATTGTAGGAACTCACACTCTAAACATATTGATGGAACCACAAAGTAGGAAAAACTCAAAACATTTCCATTTTTCCTGCCTCAACTCTACCCTTCTCAGTCTTATATTTTAATTAGGAGACATTAATTCAGAAAACATGTGTCAACAATAGTGCTCCATCGGAGATAACAGACCCAGAAATTATTGCTTTCTTTACACAATCAGGATATTTATTTACTAAACCTTTCATATGACCCTATTGGTTCACAATGCATTTATAAAAGTTAGCTATGCATTGACTGTCAGAAGCCTGCTTTGTGTCTCTTATTGCTATGCATAACAGAAAAGTAGCCTCGTGTGGCCCTAAGGTATAGCAGTTCTTTGAATTCTACTCCAGGCAAAGTTGGGATATGCTCATCTCCATCATGGCCAGTCTAGGTCAGAGGACCAGAAGATTGGTAACATTAGCTGAAGGGAAGCTTTGAAGTAATGGGAGTAAAGGTCAGGATTATATTCTGTGCGCAGGACTTTGTCTGCAGCACATCTGAACATCCCAACATTTGGTGCTGCAAGCAACACCATTAAAAATTTGTGGCATGGGTAGTCCCATCACGGGGCTCTTATATCATGGATGTATGAGTCTCTTGCCCCTAACCTGCACAGAACTGAGCATGGGGCACCCGTTACCCACATCTAATAACCATGCAGGTCTGAAAGTCACATGCCCCACTGGGAGGGAGTTCAGGCAGACTCATGATTACTAAAACCTGAATTTTCTACATCATTTTCTTTCTGTTTTCCTATTACATGTTTTATTATGGTCTCCACAAGACCTATGGCATTAATCTCTCTGTAATTTGTTTCTATGCTGTGACTTGAAGGCATTTGGTGGTGACCATTCAACTAAAAATGGTGCTTTGTTATTTTAAAGAAATAGTTCTCATCACTGACTTTCTTTTGCCTCTAAATCAGACCCAGTTCCTAGTGAACTGCCTAAAATGTCAGAAAGCCCCTTCGTTGTCCAGGTAATGGTGTGTGTGTGTATGTATAATATATATATTAGATAATATGTTATATACTATATATAATGTACATATATTATATATGTAATATATATTTCTACACACATGGCTGTCATAGGAAGTCTACAGACTTACAAGTCCAACATGCCTAGAATCCCTTTAACTTAACCCTTTGGTGAGAATAACTTATATCAAATAACTGCAAATTTTCCACATATTAGAGAAAGGCAAGAATGGACTTCCTGTCTGAAAAGCTGTGTGCTTTACAATACAATAACCATTTTATGTTATTCCCTTAAAGCCTGTTTCATTAGAATTTAAAACTTGTGATTTAGCGTTTTAAACCACTTCATGAGAAGTCCTTGTTCACAGAGTTTGGTCAGATTCTAAAATGTAACAGAATCACAGCAAATGATGTCTCTCCCATCTTTACACATAAAAACATCTGGCCCCACTTGCAAGTGGCTAGTAAGGGGTGGGCGGGGCCTAAAGGCCTGTTGCTAGGCTACCTAAGTGGTGTTTCACCAAGAGGCTGGTAGTGGGAGCTTTGGTTGCTTAGCAACCAGGTCCTCAGCCATAGCATTTTTCTTAATGGTTTTTCACAATTCTCTGTGTGATTACCTCTGCTGAATATCTAGATGCATTACCTCTGAATTACCAACTTATTCCTCCTGATGAAATACAATTTTCCATCAAAATAATTTTAGACAACTTTGTTCAAAGTCTCTTCACGTTTCCTTTTCTATTGTAACTTCCGGCTGATTTGATGGCACTTGGAAACACTACTTTTCCAGCTGTGATTTTATATTTAAGAGTTACTCAATAAAAATAATATGGTTTTAAAGATATTTTAGGTCATCTCCCAAGAACATTGCTTGGGATTTAAGTGCCGAGTTCATAGTTCCATATTCAATTTAGGTCTCAATGCCTATAAGAGAAAACATGCCCTTCAAGAGGTTGTCCCCTCAGAATGGACTTGGAACTTTACTGTTCCTCATGGTTTTATAAAAGAGAAGAGAGAAGAAATAAAAATTTGATATGGTTGATTCTTTCAAGGTCTTCCTATAACCTATATTGCATTTTCAAAACCTCTTTCATGGAAGTTTGAATTAGCTGTTTGTCAAAATTGAATAACATCAACACTATTTCATCTATAATAAATTATCTAGATAATTCACTTGTACAGCATCATAAAGATGCTGCAATACCATGAGGCTCTTCCCAAATATTGGTGTGCTTAATAGCAATTAAACATATAATTATTAAAAGCTCAATCTGAAGGTTTTCAAAGTAAAATTTATACCTTGGCTCTTTACTATATAACATTGTCCAAATAGACCTGTATAAGTATTTATAAAAATTTCTTTTAGAATTTTATATTAATTAATTTAATATTAGTATTATTTAATATTAAATAATAATTACAAGGCATTAAACCATTTTATTCTTGATTATGAAATTTTTGTTTTCTCTGTCTTTTATAAAGATTTGAACTAGAAGATATATAAACCTGCATTCCTCTTTTTAACTACCACAAAAACAAACACACAAAACAAAACCAAAAATAAAATCAATTATATTGGATCTGAATTGTCCTCTTACATATAACTGCTCTGCTACTTTTAGTAAAATTGTAGGCCTTCTCCTATTTCTCAGGAGCCTTATTGTTTTATGGGAACAATATTGTTTTATGGGAATTTATTATGAGAATTCTTCTGAATATATAGTGATTTCTCAGAAATCACAGGCATGCATTTGGGGTTGAAGGGTCTTCTTCATAGATTATTATACTGTCATTGGTTTGTTCTGAATGAAATATATTTTCCAATTCAAAAATTCTAATCCTGTACACAAGGGGCATTATATAGGCTTGCAATTACTTGAATAAATACTTACGAAAGTAGGAAATTCCACAGTTGTTATATTTTATCTGCAAGCCCTTTGAGGACTTGTGATATCAGAATCAAATCAAAGGTACATAATAAATGTGATTGACGATCTTGATTTTGCATTAAAACCATCCATGGAGCTGTTAAAAATATGGGTGCCCTCACCCCACTACCTAGAAAGTCTGATTTGTTTGTTCTGGGTTTAGGCTTTTGCACCTGCATGTTTAAACAGCTCTTTAACTGAGTCAGATAGATTGCAGACAACCATCATATCAGAGCTTCTTTAAGTACCACTGGTGGTGCGATGGCATATGGAAATGTTCAAATGGGTTGTGGCGTCGTCTTGCTGATACTGTACCTGCGTGGTGGCTGTTGAAGTAGTGCTGCTTCTCGAGCCCCACATTTGTTGAAACTGTACTCTGATTTCTGCAAATGTTTCAATGATGACGGCAATAAACACATTCTGAAAGAAAATTATAAACCACATTTATCAACCACTGGGAAGGAGGAAGCAGAGTGTAACCAAAACAAATAAAAGATCAGTAAAACTACCACAAAATATAAACTCTATTGGTACAATTTATTTTTTGCAGTACCTTCACGAGCCAGGCAAGGAAGAAAATGAGAGTGATGAAATAGAAGTAGGAACGCCAACGAGGAAAGCTGTCAATTGCTCTATACATGAGAAACACCCAGCCTTCCTGTGAGGCAGCCTCGTAGACTGTGAATATGCTGGTGCCTGTCAAGAGAGAGGAGAGCAGATTGAATTATGGTTGACTTTTGAAATAAGAAAACATTTCCAAGAAAAGCAATCAATATTTATCCATGCTCATTTTCTCAATGACAAAAACTCTTCAAAAAGAGATTAAAATCACGTGCAACATTTTATTATCCTTATAAGATTTTATTTCTATAAATTTCTTTTGTAGCACTGACTTTACACCATAGCTTTTTATTTTTTATTTTTATTTTTTGTAGAGATGGGGTCTTGCTATGTTGCCCAGGCTGATCTTGAACTCCTGACTTCAAATGATCCTGCTGGCTCAGCCTCCGAAAGTGCTGGGATTATAAGCATAAGCCACTGCTCCTGGCCTTTTCTATAAAATTTTAAGAAATTTTTGATAAAGTTGTTTGTGTCTAGCAATAAAATAATTTTATTATATCTTTAGCTGTTAAATACATCTAATAACATGGAAAGAGAAATGAACATTCAAATCAAGTATAATTAAAAAGAATGTGTACCATTTATTTAAGCTTGCCATTTTGGGCTTAACACATTCAGTACACTGAAAAGCACCTGCTATAATTTTAACCAAAATGAAATAAATCTGAGAGTTGGGATTCATTTAAAATCACTTTCTCACAGAAATACTAAAGTATCTTAGGCTCTAAAAATCAATACAATCGAGCTTGCCTTTAAATTTCACAGTGTTTATTGAACATCAAAATATAAGGTAGTAAATCATCAAATAGTATTTTGTATTTTCTGGGGGAATTGTTTCATTGAAAATACTTCTGGTAATGGAAATAAAGGAAAGTTAAAAATATGTGCACAGATTTTATAACACCTGGTTAAGAGATCCTAAAATGCCATACAAGGAATAGATGTGTTTAATCCTAACAACATTATGAGATATTTTACAGATGGGAAAACTAAAGCACATAAAGATTAAGTAGCTTGTCTGAGGATGCACAGAGACTAGTTAGGGGACTAGAATTAACCCAGTCATTCTGGAATAAGGTCCTACACATCTCACAGTGATGAAATCCTGCCTCTTGATATTCTGTCATTAGTTTCCCCAACTATAAATGGGAAATAACACAGACCTTCTATTCTTGCGAACATTAAATGACTTAATTTCTAGAAGGCATTGGTGAATGGTGAGTTCTTAAGATATTTCAAGTATCATTATCATGAAAAAATGAAAAATATTTGCTGAACATTATTTTGTGAGAAAACATACAAATAAAAATATAGTGTTGACTTAAAGTTGTTTATAAAACAAATATGATATATGTTGTTATTCATAAAACTGGCCAACATTTTGGACTTCAATCAATTCTACTGCTGTAAGTGAATTTTATTATTGTAGACCAGGGGTTCCTCAAACTTTTTAAACAGGGGGCCAGTTCACTGTCCCTCAGACCGTTGGAGGGCCATTGGAGAGCGCGGGGATGGGGGGGGGGGGCACATTCCACACATGCGCACTGTGGGCCTGGGACAAGTCGGCTACTAAGCAGGACAGGCAGCTGCGGCAAAAACACCCAGGGCCGGATAAATGTCCTAGGCAGGCCGCATGTGGCCCGTGGGCCGTAATTTGAGGACGCCTGTTCTAGACTATAAAACCAACATCCACACAAATACGTTCTCATCACACAGAAATTTCAAACTCGAACATGCAGGTGACCAAAACTCCAAACTAAGAAGGGGCTTGTTAAAGGTGGGTGGACCTTATCATCTCCCTGAGCCTGTGCACGCAGCAAGAAGAATCAGAGCATGATGGACACCAAGTCGTGCAGACCAGGGGGAAAGTCTAGCGGCAAATGGGGACAAGTGAGAAATAAAGAGGCTTGAAAGAAAAGCCAAGAGAAAGGAGGAAAGCATATCCCTATCTGGTGAATACTATTATGCATTAATGTGTGCGCACATACTTTACATAGAATATAACTTCATATACATACTGTCTCTCATTTTAAAAATCATATTTTGTACATCAATACAGTAAGTCATTGTCTTAAGAACTGGGATTTTGTAAAGCATGTGTAGTTTCAAGGCACTTTACCTGCAGGTAAAGGAGTTGGAAATCTCTACCTTATTAGGTAGACAGGTGAGGAGATGGGGACGAGGGCAGACATTATCAATACAATCTTAGAGAAAATGAAAGTGAAGGTCACTGGTTAAGGAAGATGCCTGAGGTGGAAAGTGATAGAACCAGAAACTGAACCCACCTCATCAAATTTCAAGTCTTAAATTCTTTTATTCTTTGTCAGGCTACTTATAGTTTCTCTTGCTTGAGACTTGGGCTTTCAAAAGAGACTATTAATGGGTACAAACATACAGTTAGATAGAAAGAATAAGTCCTAATGTTCTACAGCAGAGTAGGATGACTATGTTTAACAACAATGTATTGTACATTTCAAAAGAGCTAGAAGAGAGGTCTTTAAATGTTCCTGACACATAGAAATGATATATGTTTGAGGTGAGGATACCCTAAATATCCTGATTTTATCATTACACATTCTATATTTGTAACAAAATATCACATATATTCCATAAATATGTTCAATTATTTTTATGAATAAAAGTTTTAAAAAGAGGCTATTTTCTCTTATTATCTTTAAATGAAGTTAATTTTTTTCTGAGGGACTATGATGGCTAAGTTTATAGTATAGCAAAGAACTCACGCAAGATGACTTTTTAGAAAAAGGTTCAGGGAGGAACAGCACATATTAAAAAATAAAATTCCGACAGAAAACAGAAGTGACTGTTTCTGTTAATGATTCATATGTACTAAACATGGGCAAAAAATTTGCTGTTGTGGACTGAATACAAAAAATAATTTTAACATAAAACAAATAATTTATGTTCCTTATTTTCTTCTAATTATTTGAATGAAAACAGAAAAGTGGCTACAGAAATCCATCCTGAGTTATCATTAAATAGTTTTGCCAACTAAGCATTTTCAGGCAAAATATGGGGATTGCCGTTATAAGATTAAAATTTGAGAGAAATCCTGAAGATTATCCTCTCTCCCTTTTCCCGGATCTTTCTTAATTATGTCTACAGGCCAGATATTATTTCTTATTATGAAACAAAGAGTACATTCACCAAGTAATCTTAAGGCTTCTACTCCATTCTTTCTAATTTTCAAGGGGGAAAAAAGGGAAAGAAATAGGAACCCACAGTTCAGTTCAAAGAGAAGGATATGTTGGTACAAAGAGATGAGACATTTGTGAAAATGTAACCAAAACACTCCCCAGGAATTTCCCATTTATGTGACCTGCACTAGGTAAAAAGGCTTTAAAGATGTTACTAATCATTACATGGTCAATTGACTAAGACAATCCTTCCTCATCACATTTCTTTTATATATTCCATTTTTTACAGAATATTTATTACAGTTGTTTAATCTACAATTTCTTGTTTGTTATTTTGGTAGTCCTTTATCGTAAAGATAATTCTTCTGGCTGATGACAGACGGCAGCCACAGTGGTTATTCTGGACCTTTACACTGGATAAATTTGATTTCTTCCTGAGACAAAAGTCTCCTTCTGTATTTCCGAAGTAATGTTTTCATCACTTCTGCGGTGTCTGGTGGACCCCGATACACCCTGATCACCAGATTTGCTTCCCTTAGAACGCTATGAGATCGCAGAAGAGTGCGATGGCAGCCCTGCTGACCGCAAAGCTTCTGACAGACTGGGTTTAGGACTGTCCCTTCCATCAGGAGTGTGTGGCTTGACTCCCGAACGACCCTGCTGGCACATGCCATCTTGCTGCCCATGGTGACCCCAGAGAAGGGGCAGCTTCCAGAGCGTGAGCAAGCCGCAGTGACACCTGGAGTCCTGGGCAGCTGGGGGGGGTGCCTTTCTGGGACCCCTCATTACTTCTCTACTCCTGGATTGGTCAGATATAGAAGAAGAAAATAACTTCTAAAGAAAGATTTTCTAGTGGGCTAACCAATACTTAAGTTGGCAAAAATAAAATTTATGATCCTATTATTTTCTTATTTTCCAGGGAGGTGGACAACCCTGAGAAAGAAACTGTAGCTACTCAGAATTAGTTTGCACATCCTGCTCTCTCTGCCTGTCCCGGAGTGCTTCTCTCTGGTTATCTTAGCAGACTCATCTTTGGCTGTCCCGCTCAGCTCACTCCACTCTCAGGCTACATGAGGTGAGGGTCCTCAGTACTCCCAGAGAGTGCTATGTCAGAGCTCTGTGTCACGGGACTTATCACGCCCAATTTTGTTACCTTGTCTCCCTTACTAGGTGTGAACGCTCTGAAGTTAAAACTATATCTTCTGCATCTTTCACTTTGTGTACCAGGCACTAAGATGTGCTCAAGAATTGTTGATAAATTAAACAATGACCAGTCTTAAGACATCTGAAAGCATTCCTCAGATATTTGCTTTTTGATCAATTCTTCCTCAATACGAATACTGCACAGATAATCTGGAAACAAAGGGAACTATTTTATAGTTAATTGACTTTATGCTTTGCTGATTTTCAAAATTCACTTAAAACACATAAACACTCAGATATAAACTTAAAACCCCATGTTGTACGTACACAGAAAAATCTTCCTCTATTGTTTGATCCAGCAGGGAAAATTTCTAAGAAACATATTGATACATACAAAATATTTTTACTAGATACAATCCAGAATATTTTTAGTCCATTTTAATTATAGAACCAAAGTTTCTAGCCACAAAGACCACACTTTTGTTAAATGAATAATGATTCTGCAATAGCACATGGGAATGTAATGCATTCTCTTATTACAGCACAAAAGGGCCTGTTCCAAAAATATCTCCGGGAGCTTCTGGAATAGCATCACTTTCTTGGACCCCAAACTATCAAGGCACAAGTTAAATTGTGTAAGAAACAAAATCACAACAATGATACTCAGCTCATCAATTCTCCTAATTTCTTTCATTCTTTCTGACCTTTTCCACTGGTAATTTGAATTCATTAGATAAGAAGATCCATAGGTTTACATTTAGAAGATAAATACTAACCTTGAAATTTTCTATGGGCTGCCTGTATTGAGACTGAGTAGAGGATTTTTTATAAAGCTCCAAACAAAATTATATTCCCATCCATTTTTATTATCTCTAGGATTATATTTACTGGTTCCTCATCTTTTTCCACGAAAATAAATGAGAAATTATGTCTTGGGAATACTCCCATTTGTTTCTTCTAGTCATAGGTTACATAACCACATTGTCATTCTACTCTTAAATGACAGGGTCACAAAACTGTGGTGCTAAATAATAACAAACTACAAACCTGGGGTCCAACCAAAAAACCATTTCTCCAAATACAAAATGTCTGTGGTGCTGTTCTGATGATAGCGAGATCTTATCCACCATGAAGGAATTTGGGAAGTAACAGTTGGTAATGTAGGCTTGAGATAGTTGAATAAGAATGAATGAGTATCCAAGGTAGAAACACATCACCTTCTGAGGCAGCCCAATCCCAGGACAGGCAAAGGTTCATTCCATTGGATGTTGGCCAAGCCTTAGTCCCTTTAGGAATCTGCTTTTGACCTTGCAAAGCACATCAAGTGATAAGAATCTGAGGAATTAGGCATCACCTCTGAGTGAATCATCCCTTCTTTTACCCAGATCATCCTGCTACAGATACTTGTTTTCTTATCTGGTCTGTCAACTCTTCTAACCTGACATCCTTTTTATTAAATTGACTTGATTATCTCCCTTCATTTCTCATCTGGGAATAGAATTTCATTTGTGGTGAACAAAATGGCAACATTCTTGTTACTCAAGAACATCAGTTTCCCTCAAACTTTTCTAAATCACTCTTTCTGTATCTGCAACTAACTCAGATCAGATCTTACCCTTTCCAGAGATGAGCTGATTGATTTTTGTCCTTGCTAAATTTCAGTTTCAGGATCCCACTCAGTAGGAAGGAAAAAGAAACTTACATGTTCCTCTACTACTACACATGAATGTCTCAATGAACTTCTTTTCATCAGTAGATTTAAGTATGAAAGCATGCAATCCCAATCCTAAACTCCAAACAGATGCTTATTTTCTCAATTACAGCTGTAACAAATAAATATTCAATCCTGAAAGGTGGTCAAATAAGAGAACACACATAAAGAGCTTGATATTTGCATATTTCCATCATTAGAAACACAACTTGGTCCAGATGGGCTGGGCTGGGCTTCATTTGGATTTTACTTGCTTTGTTATGTTTGCATATATACAACTTGTCCCATTCTCTGATTAAATTTTGTCTTTAAACTCTAGAACTTCTCTATAGGGCAATATTCTTATTAAACTGCAGAATTAACAGGAAAAAAGAGTTTTGAATAGTTTAAGAGAGAATTTGCTGAAGCCACCCAAAAGGTAAGTTGGACTGTCAATTTGAATTTGGGTTAAACTCAGTCACTTAAATCCCAAACTATCAGTGGGAAATAAAATTACCCATTAAATGGGCACCACTGGCTTACTTAGTTGACACTCTAACCCAAGGTTCCTCCACTTTGCGATAGTGACATTTGAGGATGGATAATGCTTTATCATACGTGTCTGTTCTGTGCATTGCAGATGTGTAGCAGCATCCCTGACCTCTGCCCACTGAATTCCAATAGCACCTCCAATCTCCAAGCTGTGACAACCCGAAACGTTTGTAGACATTACCTAGCGACCCCTGTTCAGCAAAATCGCTCAATTGGTGACTTTTCTAACTTGATAGTCTTTTTTATTTTGTAGCTTTCACCCTGCACTGCCTAGCTCAAAGTCTAACACATAATTTACGTTAAATATTTCTGAATGAATTGAACTTCTCATTTGACATAGGAAAAAATGGAACAGTGACGAGATTTATCAAAAAATCTCTATTGGTTTATAAACTATTTGGAGATTAAACAATTTTAGGTCAAAGGAGAGAGCTAAAAATTTATTTTTTAAACTATAAATATAAAATATACATTTATAATTACCTACCTTTCCATTTGACATTTCATTCATTTTTAGACGTTTTTGAAGACTTATTGTCTAGATTCCCAAGGCATCATTTGTTTACATAAAGTACTTGCCATGCAGTCGACTGCTCAACAGTATTATTCCATTAATCCAGTATTATTCCATTTATCATTCTATTGTTTCATGAACTATACCTTAGATGAAAAAGCTTCTCTTTTAAAATTCCTACAATTTAATAGGATGATTGTATATACATGTATTGGGGAGAGGGGAGAATATCTCTGTTTGTAGAATGAGGCATTATAAGCACATTAACTAAATTTTAGAATGAAAATCCACATATTTGGAATGGAATAAATTGCACAAAATTTTCCCCAACAGAATTATAGTACTACTTTCTGAATTATTCCAAGACAAATCACAAACACATGTTTTTTTGCAAGTTTTTGGGTTTTGCTTCTGAATCAAGATGAAACATTCAATATATTCATGGGAGAACACAGAATAAAACAGACTAATTCTCAATCCACATTCTTGGACTCTGTTTTTGTCTGGACCAGGAAACAAAGTGTGGAATACAAACTTGCTAAACAGCTCACAACATAGGTAGCTCCACAATGAATTCTAAGCAGCAAAAACCAGATTTAGAACAACATGGCTGCCTCTTTAATTCAACTATAACTTGTAGCTTAAGGTTACTTTTTGGCAACAAAATCTACATTGGAATTCTTTTTTGTTCAGATGAACTTTCAGTTTCTCTCATTCTCTCCACTCTCTCATATAACATCTTTTATATAGATGTTAGCAATATATTTTAAACATATATTAGCCGATGACCAATACTGAGATTCACTGTAACTTTCTACAATGTTTTTCTCCCACTAAGCTCCCCTACGCCACCTCAATATCCATTAGTAGTTCACATGAACTGATAACTCAATCCTGATAGTTAGAACTATGGTAATAGTACATTTTACCTGACAATAGTTATCACAATGTAAATCTATTTGTCATGAGACCATTAAGAAAACATCAGTGAGAGTGTGTATTCTTAAGGTGGACAGCAAGATTCCACATAATAAACCTTTGTCACTAAGGTTGCATGTACCTACATACATGAAATAAGAATGTCAGTAGACTGGCATTAGCAAGAAAGGCCCGTCCTGAACTGTAGACATAAACTTTAGCTATAACTAAATTACTTGGAAAGACATCATTATTCTAATGAATAAAACCTTTATGAACAATGTTTTCTATTTCTTGAAATCATGTTCAATTTTATTAAAATATATTTCCAAAATAATTAACTCAAGTATTTTCCCTGATAGACTGTGCAGTAACCTTATGACTCTAATGATCTTCAACATGACTTGCCCACATTCTCAACTAATGAGCCCCACACACTCAGCCTGAGAATTTGCCACATGGCCACCAAAATAATAAAACAAAATAAAGCAAAACAAAACAACATTTTTCTATTCGCTATTCCAGAACATGGAACAAACACAAAAGGACATATTTTATTCTACACGCTTTAAAATATATTTATATACCTTATGTATTAGAGCCATTTCCATTGTGATTTTTGCTTATTTATTTATTTTGTTAAGCATTATTTTGGCACAACCTTGCCTCATTGGTGAAATCACTTTATCTGTTACCTTACACCTCACTGTCTGCAGCACTACAGTTTTGCAATAAGATCAAAGGTCTTAGAAAAAAGAACATATATGTTTACATATATTTTCTACATTAAACTTTTTAAATAAGTAATAATGAATCCTAGTTGAAATATATTTCTTCAAACTTAGAAAATTTCTAAACCTCCAAGTTCTGCACAGACAATACTTCTAGAAAAGGAGAGGTGAAAGCTTTAACTATAGTATTCACAAACAGAAAAGAACTGTTGACAAGGCTGGATTCTGACATTGGCAGGGAAGTTCAGGTATTAAAGTAGAACAGATTTCAGCGTGCCGAGCCCACATGCCAACTAAAACACTTCCTGCCACTCGGTGCTCCGCAATTTCCAGGTAGGCTGAGAGTAAAGGTAGCAAAGGAGAAGTCATGTCAGATACCCCTTTGCCTTCAAAGCAGCCCTCTGCCTTTGATGAGTGGTGATTTCAGATCAAAAGAGCTTCTTGGAAATTTATTTTTCATTAATTGATTTAAAAAAAAAACCTACACTTTGCTACAATTAACTGTCAGTTACCTTCCCTAATGTTCAAACTAACTGTCCACTACTTCTTATCCATATGATATTGATCAGCTAGTTAACCACCCTGAGCCTCAGCCTTCCATGGATATATGAGGACAATGATGACACTTGTTGGTCACCACTAAAGCACTAAGTGTTAATCAGAAGCTTTTCAATTTTCTCAAAGAGTAAGCAAAAGATATCATTCCAGAAATATGGTTTCTTTTTAGAGGATTTTAGCTTTGTCATCCAGATTTATTGGGAATTACAGTCAAAAGAAATCAAAGCAAAAGGGCCAGAATTTTGTGTAATTTTAAGGAGTTGAGAGTTATGAAATAAAACTTTCATAGTAGTCCAAAAATTAGAACTAAGTATTTGGGAAAAGTACTAAGACTTTTTTTTCCTCTCTATTTTGGGATGTCTATAGTTCATATCTCTGAATTATCATGCACAAACAACACAAACAAAAATTTAAAAATTAACCATGAGATAGACCTTGTCAGTCTACCTCAGAATACACACACTAGCAAGAATTTATTACTTATTTTTAATATCAAGGCTGACTGAACTAGTAAATAATCACAGGATAAATAGATCAACCAAGATTGGAAATAAATAGCTGACATTTGTTCATAGAACATATTAAAATCCAATTCAGATCTAAGTGGGAAGGAAGAAAGACACCTGAGTGATACTGGCCAAATGTAATTTTCAATAAATATAAGATACACAAATACATCTGGATTTAACTAAAAATAAAGTTCTTATTTGTATTATGATAAATATCAAATTTCCATGATAGTGAAAGGTTACATTTCATCAATTTAAAAATTGATATATTACTAGAAAAAGGATACATTCTAATATCATTCATGCTAATATTACAATTTAATGGTTAAAAATGAACAGTAAATATTAAGTAATTGTTAAAAATTTTAAACTATACATGGGGAAATATTTTTGTCTCATACCTTCACATTTATATATGTGAACAAAAATATTCATGATATTTTTCCTATGTTTGCTGTCTACTTTCTTCCATAAACTCCCAAAGCCTAGAAACACGTTTAAAATTGAGATTTTGCAACTGGTTTAGATTCATTCTTTGTATATGTCACAGATTCAATTTTAGATTTATTAAGATTATATTTGATACTAAGATTGAAAAACATTTTTCATGTATTAAAAGCTATACTACTAAGAAAGCTATACACTGTATTCCTACTTGTCCAGCATTCCCAATGAAGACCAGAACTCTATATAGGTGAGAGAAGAATTGTGAGAAAATTACAGTGAATTAACTTTTTAAGAAAATTAATAGACAATTTTTAGAGTAGTGTTAGGTTTATAAAAATATTGAACACCTACTACAAAAAACTCCCATTTATCCCTTCTGTAGGGAACTGACATATATTTTCCTAGTTTAAGAATTAAAGTTAGTGAGTAGTACGTGTTCTGCCCAGAGCGTTTGAAAGTAATCTGTTCTGGACAGGCTCCCTGTGATAAACAAAGGTGTTGCCTAGAGGCATAACAAAGGACCTGAGCTGCAACTAGCAAGAGCAGCCACGCCCCACGGCATTGGGGGTCTGGAGGCCACATGATAAGTATATTGTTCCTGTGATTGCTGCGTACACCCCATAAGATGGCTGGTTAGTCAATGACGGGTAAGACCCCTCAAGGGAGGGGCGACCCAAGCCAGGCACAGCCACCAGGGTTCAGCTGAAGATCTTAGGGGGTCACCCTAAGAGAAGCTGGAGATGAGAAATGCCCCCTGTGGCTCACGTTGCCCATCCTTGCTAATCTCGGTCCTTTATCTATGCCTAGTGCCTAGAGCAACCACCTTGAAATTCTGAGTCAGGGGATATCTGCTTCCCTAAGGCTATTCCAGAATTTAGTGCCAAGCCTGGGTGGTTAGTACAAGGAACTAACTTTAATCTTTTAGAGTATAAAAATAAAACAGACCCGGTATATTACTACTTGAGTCAATAGTCCGTCCAAACTCGTGTGTCCGAGTTTTTCTTTGTGTTCTGCGTTTGTGTTTTACGTTCTGTGTTCATCCTCCATCCTGCAAACGGGCCACGACACCTTCTCCCTGAACATTTTCCCCATTACTAACTTCTTGCATTCGTGTGGTACATTATTATGAACCAATGTCAATACATTATTATTGTATAATGAGTCAATATTGATACATTATTAATCCAAGCCCATAGTTTACATTAAAGCTCACTCTTTGTGTTATACAATTCTATGGGTTTTGACAAATGCATATCATGTATCCACCATTATAGGATAGTTTCACACGCTAAACATTTGTTTTGCTCACCTATCAATCCTCGCTCCTTCTTCTTGAACTCTTGGCAAACACTAATCTTTTTACTGTCTCTATAATTTTGCCTTTCCAGAATGCCTTGTAGATGGAATCATACAGTATGTATACAGCCATTTCAGGTTGGTTTCCTTCATTTAGCAATATTCATTTAATGCTTCTTTGTGTCATTTTGTGGATTAAAGTTCATTTCTTTTTATTGCTGAATAATTTTCCATTGTATGGCTATATCACAGTTTGTTTAACCATTAACCTATGGAGGGACATCTTGGTTGCTTCCAGTTTTTAGTAATTATGAATAAAGCTGCTGTGTACATTCATGTGAAGCTTTTTGTGTGGATGTAAGTTTTCAACTCATTTGGGTAAATGCCTAGGAGCAAGAATTCTGGATCATATAGTAAAACTGTGTTTAGCTTTATAAAAAACTGTCAAACTGTCTTCCAAAGTGGCTGTACCATTTTGTATTCCCACCAGCAATGAATGAAAATTCCTGTTGCTCCCCATTCTTATCAGTATTTGATGCTGTCAGTGTTTTGCCTTTTGGTCATTCTAATAGCCTATATTCTAATAGGTGTGTCATGGTATCTCATTGTGTTAATTTGAGAATCTCTGATGACTCATGATGTGGAGGATCTTTTCATGTGCCTATTTTCCATTTGTATATATCCTTTGGGGAGATGTCTTTCCAGTCTTTTGCTCATTTTTTTAAATTGAGTTGTTGATTTTCTTATTGTTGAGTCTTAATAGTTCTTTGGATATTTTGGATACAAATTCTTTATATACTTTGATAAAAGTCTTTTATATGTGTCTTTCAAACACATCTTTTTTATTCTCTTAAGAGTGTCTTTGTCACAGCAGAAGTTATTAATGTTAGTGAAGTCCATCTTACCCATTTTTTCTTTCATGTATCATGCTTTTGGTGTTGTATTTAAAAACCCATTGCCAAGCCAAGGTCATCTAGATTTTCCTCCTGGGTTATTTTTTAGAAGTTTTATAGTTTTGCATTTTACATTTATGTCTATAATCTATTTTGAATTAATTTTTATAAAGGGTTTATTGTATGTCTCTAGATCTTTCTTTTTCTTTGCATATGGATATCTAGTACTTCCAGCACCATTTGTTGAAAAGATTATTCTTTCTTCATTGAACTGACTTTGCTCCTTTGTCAAAGACCAGTTGACTGCATTTGTGTGGGTCTATTTCTGAGCTCTCTATACTATTCCATTGATCTATTTGTCTGTTTTCCCACCAATACCACACTGTCTTGATATAGCTTTATATTAAGTCTTGAATTTGGGTCATTTCAGTCCTACAGATTTGTTCTTATTCAGTATTGTGTTCATTATTCCAAGTTTTTTGCCTTTCCATAGAAACTTTAGAATCAATTTGTCAATGTTCACAAAACAACTTGCTGGGATTTTGATGGAAATTTCACTGAATATACACATCAAGTTGGTAAGGACTGATTCCTCTGAGGCTCTGTTGTTAGGTGCATACACATTAAGAATTGTAATAACTTCTTAGAGAATGGCTCCCTATATAGCTATGTAATGTTGGTCTTTCTTCCTCATAATTTTCCTTGTTCTAAAGACAGATTTTAAAAATAAAATTATAATAGGTACTCCAGAATCCTTTTCATTGGTATTAGCATGGTATATATTTTTCTCCATCATTTACTTTTAATATATTTATAGTTAAACTGGGTTTCTTATAAACAACATATGGTTGAGTTTGGGTTTTTTAAATTCACTCTTAGTCTTTGTCTTTTAACTGGTGTGTTTATACCATTCTCATTTAAAGTGGTTATTGATATAGATGAATTAATATGTACCATATTTCTAACTGTTGTCTTTTCATTGCATTTATTCTTTATTTCTTTTTTGTCTTTTCTTTTTCCACCTTCTCTGGTTTTAATTGAGCATTTTACATGATTCCATCTATCTCCTCTCTTAGCATATTATACTTCTTTTAAAAATGTTTTTAGTGGTTTCTGTAAAGTTTACAACACACATTTACAAGTGATCTAAGTCCACTTTCAAACAACATTGTATCACTTCATGGATAGTGCATGCCTTAGTCAACTTGAGCTGCTATGACAAAATGCCATAGGCTGGGTATTTTATAAACAACAGAAATTTATTTCTCATAGTTCTGGAAGCTGAAAGTTCAGGTTCAAGGTGCCAGGATGGTCAAGTTCTGGCGAGGGCCCTCTTCTGGGATGTAGACTGTTGACTCCTCCTT